>KE525318.1:799859-816904 GCA_000441895.2 Anopheles sinensis | reverse complement strand
CAGTCAAGTAGAAACCAACCGAAGACTGGATTGTTTGGTATGTCACTACATAACACGTCTATCCTCAGAAACACAACCTTACACAAAAAGCCCTCATTCGAGTGTAATGACACCCCAAGAAGGAAAGCCGAAGAAAGCTGGCCACGGTGTAATGCTAGGTATGTGTCCTCAAATTACATCCCCCCGGATTCCCACCCACTGCCTCATCTCGGCGATGCATGTAATTTTTCGTCACTCAACCGCGTCCAGTCTACACAGTTTCCCTTTCCCGGCGATGGCTTTTCGGGCCCGACGTCGGGCTGGTCGCTGGTGGCCACGGTTAGTTTACCCTAATCAATCATGTAATACGGGTAGCCGGCGTGGCCGTGCTGCCGTAACGGATCACCGCTACCGGATTCACCTTCTGCCCCGCGGCCCATCGTGTCGGCACTGATCTCGATCCCCCTCCTCCCCGATTCGGCGACAGATTTGTCCCTCCGTTTAATAATGCTGTCCAACGTCGCCTCATCGCCGGCATCGTCACGGCACGGCGCCAAGAGATCTCATACCGAGCGGTTTTCTTTTAACGACAAGCCTGACGCAACCAAAGCCACAACTCGACATGTCAATTACAACGAGATTTCTGGTGGAAGAACTGTCATTTGGGCGGCGTTTTGTGCCGGAAAGTCACAGGACTGCGAGCTCAGAAGTAGAACGAAAATTAGATTTAAATAGTAGATTTGCTGCTGGAAAAACGGGATGTGATTAAATTTCCGTAACGGAGACATTCGTTGTTGCGGTAGCAAATGAGCGTGGGAAACATCGATTCATCGTCGTCCCTGGAGATCATATTACCGATCTTGAAGGGCTCAAATGCGAATTGTTAAAATTTCGGTGTCGCTGTTTTGTTACTTTAAATGTTATTAAATAATGATTCGTCATGCTGCACACACGATTTAAAACAAAAGAGATTTTTATCAGTTTATTGTTTGTTTCATTATCTTATAGTCTTTACAAATTCGGCTACGACTAGTGTTTTAAATAACGATTCAATAAACTAATTCAATTCGGAGTGAGTGAGTTTATATGAAGATTCAATTCTTTAATTCACTCAGAATCATTTGGCTCACTCCCAATGATGTTACCTTCCAATTCTTCGCGACTCTTTGGCCTTCACTGTGTCACAATCGTTGTTTGTCAAAGCTGTTTTGAGCGAGCCAAATCTTTCCGAATCAGTTTAATCATAAATGAGCTAAAATCTTGGTGGATATAAAAACTTTTTGCAAAGAACCAACTCACTCATTCACACTGAATAAGATAACATATCACTAGTTAGGAGAAGAATTTATGCAGGAATGCACAAATGTTTTAAACGTCTCGTTACACACGTATTAAACTTAACAAATTTCATGATAGACTGGCATTAAACCATACAATTTTTTAAAAGCTGTTCCTAGGTAGATTGTGTACATAAAGTACAACACAACACAAAAAAAACTCCTTAATCAAACAAGTGCTGTAGACTACTCTTTGAAACTCGGAGTGCTGTAAAACAGGTTCTCATCCAAAAGAAAAATTGTGTCGTAACAAGCCGGCACATTATATGATGTTAGAGAATATTTCTGTTCAATAATATTAGATTGTGGATTGATACTGGACACTTTGTAACAAAAATATTTTAAAAACAGGAACATGTTTGAAAGCAGATTTTCTCCTTTTATCACATCAACACTTCATGTTGGGCATTTTCTTTCTAGCTGGTATGACATTTTGTTGCACTGTTGATCATTAGAATTTATATCAAACCGTTTTTGCAAACACATTCCCACGTGGCGCTGCTGCTTCCGGATATCCTGCTTGCTGATCAAAAGGAAAATGATGGAAATCCATCGCCCTTCGCATGACGAACCCGTTGTGCATTTGAATTTCCTCGAGTGCATTAAGAACGGAAGACAAAAAAAGAAGTAAAGTTGCCGCTTTCCACGACAAACGATGCGATGACACAACTCGGCTCATCTCGACGCCGGTGGCCACGAGGAAACAAATTTGAACCGGAGATACGGAGATACTCCCGGTCCCTAAGTCCCCCAGCATCATCCTAGACCGTTGCCGGAAGCAAAAACACACACAGCTACGCAGAAGTCTCGAGGGTGGCCGGGTGAATCTAACCGTCGAGTGAACGGAAACGTTCGACCCGCGCCGACAGTTCGAGCACGTGGCTTTAAGTGACAATTAGAGGGACAATATACGGTTTGAAACCGTAGGTTTTCCTCCCTACAAACTGACCTTCGGCCGCGGCCAGCGGCGAAAACGGAACGTCTAGGATCGCGGTCGGGCAACGAAAGTCATCGGCACGGTTCCGTTCGTTGGTAAGAAATTAAAGTTAATTGAAATGACGTCCGCAGCTTCGGCTCGGAAAAAGAACCCCCGAACGCTTCAGGGCTTGGGTGATGAATGACGGCGCCGCTAGTGACGACAAGTGACCGGAATTCCGACCGACTTCCGGGTTTATCGCTGCGCTGGGTTCCGTTTTCATGCAACGACCAAACGACGACCTAATGGAGGGACGAAAGAGAACTTGCTTTCGCATGTTAAGAAGTCGCATGAAGGATGAAGTGGAAAAGTTTTGAACAAAAAGATGATGCAGTGAAATTGATACTTTCCTATACACCAAACCTAGTTTTTCCTATACACTGTTAACAGAAATACATTACACAAAATGTGTCAATCTCTTTCGGTGGTTATTGAACGAAACGTAGCTGTTTTACAAAGAGACGCTACTTGCAGCCGAAAGTTCTACTAATTTGAATAATAGATTTCCGTTAATTATCGGCGTCCATTGTGTCCGGGTTTTAGCGAGGGACACGACATCCCTCCGTGGGTCGCATTTTGTCCAATAATTTATGCACAAGCACGATGAGTGCCGCGAGCAAAACTTCCGTGCGTCAAATATTCATAACTTTTTAGATATATCATTTTCCAGGATCATCTCGACCGCACACTACATCCTTCCCATGGGACAACCATATCAGGTAGCGTATGAGAGTGGAAAGTTCTGTTCATCCCACACACACATTCCTCTGGTGCGACGGGAGCCTTTGGCTCCCTGATGTCTTGTGGGACATTTACCGGTAACTCCCGGAAGTCCTACGATCTCACCATCTGCTTCCGACGACCTTTCTCGTCTAGTCGTCGATGCGGTTCCGCACGGATCAATGGTCCGGCAGGATTTTGACCGTTCCCACACCCTCGGATTCGCAAGAAGGCGTCTGATCCTGCGTCCAATGCCATTTGGAGAAGCTACCGGAAGTGAAACAGACGAATTAGGCTTACCGGGGCAATCACTTTACTAGACTTCTTCATGCTACTTATTATTTTACCAATGAGAAAATTCTGAGGATCTTCTTAACCTTCAACAAACTTGAACTGTAATATTTACATAATTAGTTTTTAATGATTTCAACTGCTTTATTTGAATGTTTAATACAAAATAAAAATGGGCATTTGAATGCTTAATATAAAATAAAAATGGGTTAGGTGCTATACTTTTCATAGAAGCAGAAACCAATAAGTTTGAAAAGGAACATTCAGATAAGTTGACCATTCTCAAAATTTCACTTGTCCAACAATCTATGGTCAGAAAATTTGAAAAAAGAATTTTACTGAATTGAATATAAATGGCTGTATCCTTTTTTGGTAGTGGTTAGTTTGCAAAATAACAAGGAAAAATTGTAACAAATAAAATTGTCCAAGAAATCTTTTCAAACCCAATAAGAAATATTTCTTTTTGACAGTTTATAATGAAAATTGCAATTGTGTGTAACTTGAACATTGCATGGTTTTGAATCACCTTCAATGATTCTGAAAATGCGAAAATCCCTTTACACAAACACTTCCAGATGCACCCCATCGGAAAAATACCCTTTCCATCCACCGTTTGACAGCAAACATAATGGAAACATTTTAACAATATTTTGCCTGATGCGCACAAACGCAATAAAGCGTCGGGTGAAATATATCTCCCTAAATTACCCTCAATTGAATTTATCAGTAAAACCCATCGACACACAACAACAACAGCAACTTGGTGGGAAATTCACCCTGGCGACAATATTGTCACTGCCAGCTCCGACATCCCGGGGGACGAATGTTGATGACTGACACTCGTTTTCTTTCGCCGATTTGGGTTTCGCCGTCGTCATCGAACCGGAACCAGATCGTAATTTTTTGCATCACAAAAGTGCGAAAGTACTTTGGTATTGATTTTTCCTGGTGCATTTTATTGTGTCGCCTTGGTTTGCTTGTTTTACATGGAATTGTTAGGACACTTGAATGTGACAGTTTTTTTTTTGCATCCATAGCGAAGAAGATCAATTTCAGCATCACCATGCCTTTTGACGGGGTTGACCGTCGGAAAATCAATCGACAACGGGTGGTTTTCCGCGAGGGTGGCCTCATTTAATGGCTTCGGGTTTGTCTCCTTCAGCCGTGACATATGTACGTGCCACAAGTTAAACCCCGCTCCGATTGCTTCGTGGAATCGAAATCACTCTTTGCACTTCTGCCGGTGATTAGGAAGGAAGGTCACGTTGGAAGGAAATCTTCCCGCACGCTGGTTGTGGCTGTGGATTCCAAGGGCGCAAAGTCGCAACCGTACGTCGTACCCGTCGGAAGTTTCTCTCGCCCTTCCCATTTATCATCCCCTACGAGAGGTCGGGGATGACAATCTTCCTCTGCCCGTTTTTCCACCCGGTGAAAATCGAAGCGCAGCCCATTAGGAAAAATCACATTCTCGAGAAGGCACCAGCCGGGGTGCAGAAAACGACGCACTGTGCCCATCAAATTAAGTAATTTACTACGGTCACTGATACTGATCGTGTGTGTGTTTGAAAATGGAAAAATGACAATTGGCAGCAATCAGGCAGAAGTACGACCGCGTGCCACCGTTCCTTTCCTCTACCAGCACCGCGACCGGGGTGTCTCGATTGAGGAGGAAAATGGTGATGACACTCGGGTGATGGGTTCGTACCAACAGGGCATGACATTGAATGCGATGTGGAAAAGGGCACTGGAGGTGATTTGTGTTGAAGCTTGCAAATAAAGATGCACAGTACAGATCTTGTTTGCAAAAAGGAGTTTTGCAATTTATTTACGAAAAACACGGAAAATAAACGAACGCTATCTCTTTTTTTTTCAAACAAAAACTGATAGATAACAATCTTCTTGAACAATCTGATTTTTTTACCTAGTGTCTGTTACTTTTGTACATTTGTTTAGTTTTTAAATCGATTTTATTCAATAACTAATTTTCATTTTCTTATTTGTTGGTTTTGATTGGTTATTTTTCTTTTTTTATTATTTTCCCTCTCACAGTTTTATTATTTTAATTTTATTTGGTGTAGGGTTGTTTTTAAATCAACAATTTTATAATTATTTCACAATCGTGAGCAATTTGTTTTTTGTATTTGGTTTGGTATAGATTTATTAATCGATATAAAAAGTTGTGTGATTGGTAGAAAACTACCAACATATACGTATCACAACTGTTGATTGTTATAAAATCTTCAAAAAATAATCTAGCTAAACCAAATAGACAACTTTCAAACCAAACAAATCTATCTCCAAAACCACCAATCCCCACCCCCTCCAGTGTTTGTTGATTCTGAACTTTTGCTTGAACTGGTAGCAAATCGTTCTCCGATCTTCTTTTGACGTTATCGATCCAACATCGTAGCAATCACGACTTTTCCCAACTGGCCAACGGTGAAACCTCCCTGATCGGCCAACGTAAACCAGGGCAAAGGAAACTCCACGCCGGAAAACGACGGGGCGACGAACGAAACAATTTAATTTCCCTCCAACTCCGGCTCCGTTCCGCTTGGGCCACCGACTTGACGCTGGTGGCCTTCACCGTAACAGGATAAATTATCACCAAAATCACCCCGTGGTTTTGCGCGAGCACCCCAAAAAGCTACTGCCCTTGGGAGGAAAAATGTCAACATGAAACTCGCACCCAAACATGGCACGGAAAACGGTTCAAGAGAGAGAGAGAAAAAAAAGAACCGACAGAAACCAAGACACGAGCCACACGCGTCACGAAAAGTGCCATGAATCGTAAAAGGGAACTTTTCCGTCGACCTGTGGTAGGGTGGGTTTTTTTTCGGATTCCCCCTCCCGGACGGCCAGCGTCACCAAACAAACAGCCAACTCCGCGACAACCGGGGTGGGTAGTAATAAAATTGTAACAAGTAATAAATAATCACAAATTAAATCAAAATATTACAAGTTAATCCCATCCACCGGGTTTCAGCGGGTCCGGGGACGGGAGGGAAACGGATACGAAAGGCTCTTGACGGCGGACCAGTTCTTGTGGTTTTCCCAAGTGTCACCCGAAGGGAAACCGTTACGAATCCGTGCCCGTGGCGGGAAAATCTTACCCTGAAGCAAATTGGGACGTTCGGGAGGAGATTCCAAGCTCATTGCTTTCAGACCACATCGAATTGATTCAAGATTTTTGTCACTACTCGAATAAATAGCGGTCGGTGCACGTATGTTTTGTGGTATTTTTGGTATCACAAAACCGCTTCCCGCCCCCTTCTACCTTGACGTAAAAGGCCGGCTGGTCATCGTGACGGTTACAATCTTTGTTGGATGATCCGATTTCCATTCAAATAGAATCGAAGGGACATCGGATCGGTTGATGGAAGCGGGAAAAAGATACGATTCAAACGATGCACTCTATTTATCTTGTTGCTCTACTTCGGCCACATGCTACCGTTGACGTAGTGAAACGAAGCAGGCGACGGATGTTAGGCGTGCGGCAATCGGGAATGTCAATATTGCCACGGATTCACCACCGACGCGAATCGTGACCGCCGTTGGAAACCGGCACACACACACACATATAAATTGGCTCTTGCCATCCGGTCACGAAAAAGTCACAGAAAGCGACCCTTTTGTTCCTGCAGGAGAAGGAAACTCGAAATACCATTTTTCACCGTTTGCATCCAACAGGAAATAAAACATTAACAACGCGTCCCGGTGAATGGATTAGAATACAACTGAGTGAAGCTTCAAAATCAACAATTCAATCAAGGAGAATCCTTTTCGTTACAAAGTTTTTATATGTGTGAGTGTGTGTACAATGAACAAATGTTTTTCCAACAGACCACAAAACTCTTTGTAAGTGGTTGCAATCCAATGTAAAGAGTTGGTTGCATGTCTTTTGTAGTTCGTCGAACGATCCGAATCTATTTATTTGCCTTCGACTTTTGTCTTTTGTAGTTGTCTCGTTCGTTGGTCGAATTTATTTTACAATCGTTGGTGGAATCTATGTTCCTTTTCGGGACACTATTTATAAGCTATTTCTGAACGAGTTTTCAAGTTTTAATGCTTGCTCACCTATAATTTAAAATAAGTTAGGGGGTTCCGATTTCCCAAATTTCAAATCCTACAGTTTGTGTAATTGGAAATTAAATGTTATTCGATGAGTAAACAGATTGTCAACCTTACCAGCATGTGAATCATCGATCTTTTAAACTGATTTTGTGTCTTTTTTATACCACCTAATACAAATATAGTTTGAAGAAATCGACTCAATACCAGATATGATTTTGAGTAAAATAATATTATAAATGATAATAATTCTTGTCTTCCTTTAAATTTGCACGTTAATTCTCTATTTCATTTCCAATATTCATGAAAAAAAAATCAAATCGTTTTTTCCTGAGAAAGAGTTTGCAAATGACATGTTTCATTATTTTGACATGTAACAAACATATAATAATATTGGTTTGAAAGTTTTCCTGCATTTTTTTTTGTATCAAAAATGTAATCCAATTTTATCCAATCTAATAGATATTAGATTTTTTTCACTCATGCACGTACTTCCCCAAATTTATTAATTGTTATGCTTTTTCACTGGAGAAATTGAAAGGTAAGGTATTGTAAGGTGCGGTTAAAATGATACTTGTTCTCGCACTTTCATGATTTTATCGTTCGGAGAAATAACCCATACTCTTTTCATACGTTCATTCCACGTACCGTAGGCTAACATTTCCTGCAAAGCATCGTACTAAATGCATTTAAAACCAATGTTAAACATCACCTTTCGCCGCAGATCGAGCTGATTAAACGGGACAACAGGCCGTGTGTTTCCATTTAAAACGGCACACCTTTCGGGTCGTGCTGTGACAGGATATTTATATGGTGTTAAGTGGGATAAAACAAGAGATGACGATCGGGTTTATGTTTTCAAACATTGCGAACACCGTCTTATTCTTTAGTACGAGAATTATGATCGCTGCAAATTTAAGGTATAAATGATTTGTTTTTGTTTTTTTTTCTGAGAAGGGTGCGTTTAAAAGTTTCCAATGAGTCAGTTAATTGCATTTATGACGGGTGTTTTAGAAGTAGTAAAATATTTTCAATAGTTTGAGAAGGAAATATCTTGATATCAACCTTAGCAATCCACTGAAGGTATAAACTAAGGGAAAGTTTTCCCGTTGATGGAACATAACTGTCTTGTGCCGTAAATTTTTCATTCCGACTGTTCGACCACTTCCTCTTCCTGATCATTGCATCATAAATCGGGGTTCGGCCCAAGTCCATCGTTGCAGGTGGGAGGCTCACTATCATCACGTCTCGAAAACAACCACAAGACACCTTTCAACGAAGTTTCCGACCGTTTCAATCTGCTTCGAACACGCGCAAACGGCATAAAATACAGCAACATCCTGTACATAACTCAAGCTGATACTAATCACTTCTCCCGCCGACTGAAACTTCTCGCGAAAGAACCAGACAACGGCACGGAATGAGGAAAGGGGAGCGAAAGAGTGAAAGAAAGTGACAAAGACTCAAACACACTCGTTCCTCCCTTCATCCAACCTTTCGCATCTTTCCATCCGGTGCAAAGTGGGAGACAGGTTGAAGAATCTATCAAAAAATCACAAAAGCGACACAAAACATCGAAGAAACAGCTCAAAAAATATGAAGGAGGTGTAGAAGTGTTTAAGAGAAAACTACAAGAAACACCTACGACACGGTGAAAGATAGTAAGTACATGAAAATGCGAACAACTAAGAAGAAAATCCAACAACGAGCAAACAACCCACGTGAAAAGATAAGAAACAGTCAGTTGAAGCGAAGAAAAAATTGAACGATAGTGAGAGAGACAGAGAGACGCGGAAAACAACAGACCCATTACACATTGTTCGAAGTGTAAAACGAAACACACCTTTTTGCTGGCTTGTTGCAGCCGTGATTTATCTGATGCGGTTGCTGCTGCTGATGATGATGATGATGAAACTGCAAACATGGTTGAATGATTCTGCAATTCCTTCAGTGTGAAATGCGATTCAAACGATGCAACGAGCAAACGAACGAGCGGCCCAAACTCTATTCTGGTAAAGGCTTACAGAGGGAAAGCAAGGTGGCAACAAACAGGAAAAACAAACATCACAAAAAACCTTTCTAAAAAGTCACCGAAACGCAAAACACCAACACGAAACGTAAAATAAAAAAAAAATTTTAATCGCCCTCCGCGCGGCAACAGCTTTTGTGTTTGTGGAAGTGCACTTTTCTGGGTTGCCCTTTCCCCCCTTCCCAAGTGGGGTTTCACCACGTCCCGGCAAACCCGCCCGGGATAAGCATTATGTTGCAATTTTTGTCTTTGAAGAATTGATTTCAAAGACTTGCATCTGAATGCCTTTCTGACGTGGCTGGATGCTTCGGAAAGCCGGAGCGCCAAAATATGGCACCGAACGAAAACTCCGCCAAAGACAAATGGGTCTAAGGCTGAACAGAAAAACAAAAAAAAGGCTTAAGCTGAACAACCAGATCTTCAAGCACGAAGCACGACGATGGAGCATTGTTGCGCGGCGCCAACAATGGGCGGCGTGCATTATGTTGCATTATTTTTGGAAGTGCCGAAAAGAGGGATTTTAGCGCACTGGAACAATCCTCGAGGTGTTGGCAGTTTAGCGTTTTGATGCGCATCACTGCCGACCGTTTTGGGGCAGAAGTGAAAACGTTTGAAGCAATGCAGTTACAGCTGAGTGAGTGAGCTGCTTTGCTAATGCAGAACAACCAATTGCGAGGTAAACACATTTACGACATTAGATGTATCACTCGTCCGGGAAGATAGTCACAAAATAATATTATTAATGCTTAGAACTAAATTTATAAAACCGATTCATAAGCTGTAAACCTAGCTTATGAATTGATTTTAATAACAATAATTCAAAACTTCTCTATTTTTGTAGTCAATCATAAGTGCGTAAACTTTTGCAAACCATGTTTTGAACAAGCGGACCGATAAACACATTTGCGCGGATTTAGACAGTTTTACCATTTGCAAAGTTTCCGTTGTGCTGCATGTAAGCCTTGTTTTAAAGAGAGATACTTTAATTTATACGTGTTGCATTGAAATGTTTTCACAGCAAAATCTTTTAGCCAAATCAAATTCCAATGTGAGTAAAAATTTGACGGAAGTAAAAGCATTTTAAATCGCACTAAATTGTGAAATTTTTAGTTTTCCTTTAAGAACTTCGTAAAAATAGTTTGAAGCGTGACGAACTTCCAAATGGGGATCAAAATTTGTTTGGAGTAAAACACAAATTGATAAAATGGAATTATCTTTAAGTTCAATCATCTTTGATACACTCAAATTTCGATGTAGTTGTTTAATATGCGTGATTTAAAAATAATATATTCGCTTATGTTTGTTTTTGCCCCAACATTTTCCATCGCTTCAATTTCGATTGTTCGATCAATTAAAATAATTTTGATTAAATTACGTACTTAACGTTTTTGACTTTTCAAGAGATGAACACTTATTTTCTACAAAAATTAAAGTACTAATATTTGAAAAACAATATGCTACACAGGCATAAGATGTGTGAAAACTGAACTTCTCACCGTAATTCACTTGTGGTTGCTAGATTAAATCATTTCACCAACCTGTGACGTTCGGATCAAAATAATTCCAAACTCGTCACTCGAGAATGTGAAATTTGTTCCCATGTTTGTCCCATGGTCGTCACACGAAACCCCCCGTAACCCCCAAAACCAAGAACATGATACGATGTCCATGTGGAACACACATCTCCCGACAAGATTCTAAATTACAGTCACACACAATCAAGCAACGAGGACCACCCGGGTGCAATGGCGGCTTCCTACGCAGGATTGGGGCTGTAGGGTGTAGGTGAGGTGGGGCGTTGGTGACTGAAAATAGATGAAGACGAGAAAGATTTGAGGATCAAACGTAAATGTCCGGCCAAATCGTCCATGTCGCCGGCCCGAGGAATTCGGAATATCCACCGGATAAGGTGAGCGCGGGAGGGAATGGAGGTATTCTGCATGGCCGCGAGTGGAAAACATGGTGAGTCCAAAGTGGAGAGAGTAAGCGAGAAAACAATGGGGAACCCGGGAGGATGCGTCGAGGCGACGAGAATAAAAGAAAAGCTAAAATCCGAGAAACAGAAACATTTATCCACAAGAATCGAACGACATCGACGACGACGACGACGACTGACGACGATTGATTAAGGGAACAATGCCACTGAATTGTAAGCGATGTAAGGCGAAATTGGCTGACCAAATGTAAGACGGATTCCGCCCCTCCACTGGTCCTGTGCCCCGTCGCACACCCGGTGGGGAAGTAGGTATTGCCGTTGCATAATCCCTCCCATGTCGGAATCCTTCGCGCACCTTCCGATCCGGACGTCTCCGATTGGCAAATGTCGCCACGGAGCGGGACGACACGGACTGAATGTGAACCTCCAAGTGAAATCCCAACTTTGCCAACGACATACACATTCCGATGTTTTCCAATTCCCGAGAACGAGCCGGCTCCGGGAAGGGGACCGACAAGAGGAGAAGCGAGTGCAGAATAAGTGGAAAGAACTGTGGAACAGCTCCAAGCATCGTCAGGTCTCGTCCTCGCACGGACATTCGACCCTCCGACAGGAGCTCGAAAAGCAAAGTGAAGGAAAGCTTTCCTCGGTCATTGCGAATACAAGACTTCCGTTGCGAACATCCTGCCCGGCGAGGGTTGCGTCCCGGGGCAGCGACATCCGATGGCAACGATCAACGCACCGGTCATCGCCGTCGTGCTATCAATCTGCCGTGAGGACTCGTCTTGAAAGGCCACTTCTTCTTCTGCTGTGCGAACGGCAGTTCGCTTCGCGTCGCTGAAGGTGATTGATGGCCGTCGATTAATAATCCCATTGACGAGTGCCGGATTGGAGCGGGCGAATCGGGCGAGGCCAGTCCACGGACATGTCCTTCCGCCAGTACAGACAGCGAGATTGCGAAACGGTCGGCTGCGTCAAGGCCGGGGTGACAATCACTGCCGGCTGATGCTAGGGAAATGCGATTGCAATCACTGAACGACTAAATACTGCACGAAACCGGCCTGCTAAATGAACAACCGGCATTATCAACAGAACGACTTGCCAGCGATTGGAGTTGTCTGTCGACGATCGAGCAACGGATGACAGTTCGAGCCGCCCGGAGGCAGAAGGAATAAATGGCACATTTTTGTGCTCCCTTGTTCTAGGACTTATGTTTCAAAGGACGGTGAAGATGCTTTGTTGCTGTTTGGCATTTGAATTGTATTTTCTAATTGGTCGTTGGTAATCTACCGTAGAAGAACATTCAATATTAAAAACAAAATAAACTTCTATAAATTTGTATCAAAACGCCCTTAATTTGGTTTAACTTCCATAAGAAATACCAGAGATATTGAATATTGTGAAACCATTCAAATACACTATCTTTCAAAGTGACAAATAGTAAAAAAAAACATGTGCCGATTTAAGATCTTTGATCTTTGAAACATATAGACAATTATAAATCTGAAGTATAAAACGGTTTTCGTGTGGAACTAAACAATACTGACTTAGCTCACTTAATGTATTTTTATGGAGAAAAGTTCCAAGGTTTTGTATAGTTGGATGTGCTGTAGTATTTTCTACTTTATTGGTATTAGTGTAACTGTACCAATAGTGGCGCACTTTGTCGTGTTACTAACAATATGATGCAATTTTCAAGTGTCTATTACAGAATATTTTACAAATTTATACCAATTATGATCTAAATACTATTATTCTTCAGAAAAACATCTATTTTCGCTGTTTATCATAAAAAATACACGAAAAAAGTTTCTTCCTAACCGGTTGTTCCTTTCATGGTGGTATGGTTCCTATAGTCGCGGTAGTCCTTGGAAAACTTGCAAAACACTGAATATATTTTGACTGTAATTTATTTTTGAAGCATATTCCAAACTGAACGGCCAAATTACTCACAGACCAATGCATTGTCTTGGTCATAGACCAACGCATTCCGTCATATAAACCAATGCTTTTTGCCTTGATTTATTGTCTTAAGGAAATCATGGCACTCCTGATAAATTCATAAGGAATCCAGAATTTTTGTGCAACCTGTTTGAAAAATACGAATTTTGAAGCCTCAATATATTAGGGAGTGGCAAGGTTTATCTTTTGAACACTCCGTAAAAGTCCAAAGAACATTTCATAACAAATAAGGACAAATAACGCTATTGTATTTATTTCTTCGTAGAGCTAGGATTTTATTCGACCACATCCACTATTGGTACTAGCACCACTATAGAAGCACTTACTAGATGTTCAAATGCAACGCATTTTGAAAGTTGTTTTGCTTCCACCAGTCAACTTTTCTGAAATTTTAAAATTGTAGAAAATGATAAATATGTATGTGGAGAACGATTGAAGCTGCAAACACCAATTTTAGATTGGAATCATTCCGATTAGCTTATCCAGGATCAACTATTAGCTAAAATAATTGGTAGGAAAAAATTGAGGCAAAACTGAAGTCACTCTTTATTCAATAAATTAAATTAAAAGCTATCGTGAACGATTTAAGTTGACAATTTAATTCTTTTTATTAGTTGCACTGCACAAAAAATGTTCCAATTCATCTTCTTTCCACAGCAGTCTTCTAATCCTCTTTTTTACACGATTTGCAATAAAACTTTTGAAGCATTGCAATACATTGAAGCAGCAAAGTTAAATTAAAATCATAAGAAGAACACAGACCTGCTTCGTGAAAAAATAATCCGTCTCGTTGCAAAAACCAAATGGAACATACGTCGCCCCGAGTGGTTGCCAAAAAAAAAAAACGCTTACGTGACGGCATGACGGCTTCCTAATTGTCGGTATATCACACATTTAAATTATATAATGTTTGCCATTCACTTCACAATCCGGTGGCGCTCCAGTGCCGGGTCCGGTGTCGGAGTCATTTATTCAACTTTTATGCTAATATTTATGTGCATCACCAGTGCAGCCGCGCGAGGCGTTTTGTGCGAGTAAAAGGACGAAAAGGACCGGTACCGGTCGCCAAGTGATACATACATATTTATTTAGATCTAGACACATAGCACAAATGGGACTTGAGCGACGGGCGAAGAGCGACCGAAGTGGGAATTTAAAAACAGCTCTCCAGTAAAGGACGTCGAGGTGCGGAGGGGAAGGAGGCGAGTTGGCAGTGGCCCCGGCCGCTCCAAGGAAAAATGGCGTCCATCGCAATGGGAGGGTGCAGAAGCAGAAGTTCAAAAAGGCACTTGTATGCCTGCGGTTATGATGTCTTTTAAAAGCGGTCCTGAACCGGCCGGGAAAGGACGAAGCGAATGGCTCGGGTGTTTTGGAGTCTTGGGCGTAATCTGAATACACACATCAAGCCCCGACGTAATCCAACTCGACGCAGGGACTGGCAAATCGTTAGAAGCAACCCACCACTCGCATGGGACTCGGGTTGCGAAATCATTCCCCGCACGAGGACGAGACACTCCTAACGACCGGGTGGTTGAAAGCGGGGCAGGACGCACTTGGACTTTCTATTTATCCAACCAGGCAATCAGTGTCCCATCTTGACCTCATGAATTATTATGCCATACAGTATCATTTCCATTTATGCATGGCACAATCCAATCTGATATGAAAAGACTTCACTCTCCTTCAGTCGCTACGCCAGAGGGGGGTCCAATTGCTCGGAAGTGGGGCTGGAGGTCCTGCGCGGGGGAAAAACAGCATCTGGGCAATAAGGATCCACTTTTTGCTTATTCCACCGAACGGATCGCCGGACAATTCGACCATCTCTCTCTCGGATTCGGTTCGGCATTTCGCATCTGTTGTGTCGCACGTCGACGTTGATGGCGATGGACTCGGGCAGGATTTGCCTTCATTTTATGCCTTTCTCGGAGCGATGTAGATTCCTTTCGTGTTATTATTCTTTTATGCCCCATAACCTCCTTTGGCTGACCTATCCGCCAACGGTACCAAACATCTGTACGAGTAAATCGAGTGAAATGCAGAAATCCCTATTCAGGACCCATTTTTTACGGCTACGTGACGGCCACTCCAGTCATATTCCCGGACACCACAACCCGTCGACCACGTGGGGCACCTTATTTGCGTCGTTTGTGTGTGTGTGAGTGGTTTGCCAAAGATTGTTCCTTCAACTCCAACGCAATGGTGGCCGATTAAGAGTTTGAGTCGCCCTTTTCGGTGGCTCCGAATGGGCGCAAGAACTGCACACGACGCAGCCGTAAAATCGCTGCAGACCGCGTTCTGCACACGTCAGCCCACGAAACACACACACACACACCTTCTACGGCAAGTGTTTGGAGCGGTGACGATATGTATGTACATATTTACTTACACTTACCCTCCGAATGGAGCCCCGAGGGTTTCCAACTTCCATTTGTTTTGGCGACACGAAGGGGTTAGTAGTTCGCCCTTAATACCAACAACAAAAAAACACCGGATTTCCCGCACACTGCTACGTTCGTACACATAAGTTTTCCCCGCACAGTGAAGGGTGGGCGACACAATGAAGCCCCAAAACTGGGTGGTAGGCAGGGCCCACACTTGATGCTTGCTTGCGTTCCTTAATGGGGTGGAGGCGAAGGAGAAAACGAAACAGATTGGGTGTTTTCGCAAGACAAAATAGCACGCATACAGGGAGAGAGAGAGAGAAAGTGACAAAACGGGAGAGTGGGGAGGAAAATAAGGAGCAGAGGATGGCAGCAGTGCAGGGAAAATATGAACGAACGAGACATAATTCCGCGGCAGGATCAATGTAATGAAACAAAAGGCAAGATGGCGACACATCCGCCGAACCGCACCGCTCCGTACACCGACATCGGTGGCATAGCGGTTCGCCTAGGCGACTCATTTCGTATTCATATTTGCGGGACATAAATTATTGTAAATGGAAAAGATTTTACCATCTTCTACTACTGCGCGACACAAATGGCACCGTCGAGCGACGTGGAGAAACCGTATGCAAGTAGGACAACATGGGGTTATATAAGCTTCAAGACAACACGTTGAAAATAATCGTTGCTATGAATAGATATACATTAATTTTATAAATGTGTTATAAATTGTATGGAGTATCAAACGCATAAAGGTAATGGGAAAGTGGTAAAACAAAAATCACAATTAGATTTTTTGGTTTTATAATAAGATTTCGAAATTTTAAAAACTTTACGTTATATTCACATAATAATTTCTATGAAACGAACCATGTCCCTCAATGGAAATTAAGACTAAGAGAATTTTTTATTTTTCAAATGCTTATTTATAAAAATTAGACCATTGTACTCATGAATTTACTTTGAGAATATTGGAAAATAAGCAAAAGCTTTTGTAAAGAACAAGGAAACTGAATTTAAATTCAAATATATCCTTCCGAAACGTGTATCTTTCAGAATACATTTGGAATAACTATTATTATCCACCTGCATTCAGTATTGAACCTTCCGTACAGTGACGGTAACAATCCATCTTCAATATTTGTACCTTGGCTTATGTCATGATTTATAATTTTTTTTATAAAACTAACTATTTATTTTCAAATTGTAAACGGAATTACAAATAGGGTCTTAAGCTTAGGTATCACAAGTAAAGTGTACATTTAAGAATAGCTAGATCAATCGCATTATCATTGTTTCCAATTATATGGATGATGTATTTCTCATATAAACGAAGAACTGTGTCACGTTGCACAGGACT
>KE525318.1:778229-799839 GCA_000441895.2 Anopheles sinensis | reverse complement strand
TGATGCAACGCTGCAGCAGGTCCCAGGCGGCAATTACGCGATTCAAAGGCACGGATACGTTGATGGGAAAGATGTAATATCGGGCGAGTTTTCAGCATAGCAGTACTATTGGGATTGACTATTTTCGTATTGCATTTCTAGATCGATAAATTATGTTTGTATTGTAGGGTTTTTAGTGTAAATATTAAGTGAAAAATTCTAAACTTAGAAATATGTTTCTTGGACATGAATTTCAAATGTTCATTGTTTCTTGTAGACCCATTTTACCTTGGATTTTCATGTGTATCTTGGAAACATTTACAACAAGCTCTATGTATCTTACGAAGAAAACTTGATGTCATCCAGATGTAGTTTTTGCCCCGTGTTCCCCTACGTCTCTTCGGGGACAGAAAGAAAACACCAGCGTGCCAGTGATTTACCATTTGCAAGAGCATAGATTTGTATGCAGTTGGAGATGGTAGTTTCGCCGGGAGGACAACGAACGGTGGACATATCATGCTGATGGTAGACACCATCTCTGAGACCGACACTTTCAGGAGCTAAGGGTGCAATGTTTTGGACACTCATAGGCGTAAGTGTCTGGTGATGGGGGAGTAAAACTGTACGTCTCTTATAGTAGAACCATTTATATCAACGTGTTCGAAAATGGGGTTTCAGTTAATTCAAGTGATTGAAGGGGAGTACATTTTATGTCAAACAAATAGAAAATAAGGCTAGAGAAAGGAAATTGTTCGCCCTGTCCAGCTGCATCCTATAATAACCCCTTAAGCAAGGGGTTATATACTCTCTTGAAAAAAGGTTTCTTACCAAAACAATATGCGTACAATGTCGCGTGAAAATGAAACTTCCTATTCCAAGTAAACTTCCGTAAAACAACCAGATCCGGAGTCCAATTACAGTCCACCGGAGCCAAGGGTGCCGGCAAGCTGGAGCTTTACGCGCTCGAAAACATACGAAAAGGACCACCCAGCCCAAATCTCCGGTCCGGATTTCCTTCGTTGACCCCATCTTAGAAGCGCGCCAAAAAAGGGCGCCAGCAAGAAGTGTTCACAAGGAACGCTTTTGTCTTTTCTGTCTCGGTGCGTCGGTCGGGTGTGGCATTTGGCATAGGACCAGATCTCTGGATGAAACGATTGGAATTACACCAAAAACCGAGCCAGACAGGGTTAAACAAATCTCCCAAACGAAAGGGTGAACTTTTTATGATTTGCAGAGAAATTGTCTTCCGTCTAATGAGAAAGGTGTCTCAAGCAGTACCAACCTTTAAAAGCCGTAAGTTCAGTCTGAAATTATCTTTTCTACAATAGTTACTATACTATAATTATAAGGACATCAACTTTTGTTTCGGAATTCGCTTTGGAATAAAATTCTGAACTTCATCAGTATCAGTTCCTTTTGCTCGTGTTTTTCCAACCAAAAGTAAGCACAAGATTTTTCCGCAACTCGATTGAAAGATGTTGACGTTCAAATTGGTTCGTTACCCCAATCGTCGTCGGTTGGTCAACCGCAATCAATTTACGATCGGGAAATTTAATTAAACTTTTTACAATCCGAACTCGAGGCGTAAACTTTGCTGCAATTGGTTAGTTTCTTCGCTATCGCTTGGAATTAAGATATCTTTAACTTGCGGTCGATAGTTCGAGTCTTTTTTTTGTATCTTCACTAGCGATAGCGAATGTACGATGGCACGTAAGCTACGTAGATACGTTGCAAGGTGGTATTCCAGCAATTTTCCTTAACCCATAGGTATTTCATTATGTCCCCGTACACCCCTTAGTGAGCTCTAGGCGACAATCATAATCATGAAACGATTTCCTCATCATCCACAACGCTCTAGGGAAGCTCTAGAAAACCACAGCATTAAAACGCCACCACTCCGACCGCCATCGTACATACACGTCAAGGATTAGGCGCTTCGGGAAAGTTTGCTCAAATCATTGCCCAGCCTTCGACGCCGCTAATGACTTATCACAGTCCAAAGTAGCTGTTAAGTCACTCTTTCCCCCACTATGCTTCATCCCTCCCAAGACCCAAGGAAATTGTGCTGAAACGTTGTCCCTGCATCGTTGCTACCGGGAATCGACTTTATCTCCGTTCCGTCGCCCGGAAGGGACGGATATCTTCGTCCTCGTCGTCGACGTCGTCTCTAGCTCGCCTGCCGGGAAAATGAAAATTCAATTAACTGATGAGAAGCAAACAGCAACACAGCCGCAACAAATCCGCTCAATCAATCCAACCCCCGGCTCGGGATTGACGTTCATTATGGAAATCCTACACTCCTCTCGCTTTCTCTTTCTCCGGTGTCGGAAGCCTGGACTATCGGTATCGTTTTCTTTCCTCACCCACCAGGACCACAACCCCCTCCTCGTAGTTTTCCCTGCTACGGTTCTTTCTTTTGGTCAACCCCGAGAGCCGCATGGTTTGGGGCAAAGTCGGAGCCAAATTGAGGTTAAGTCCCCGTGAAGCAACTCGATTGATTACGAATCCCGGTCCGTTGTGCCGCGCCTTGTGTGACGTCCGGAACGGTCGATTTGCCTGCGAGCCTCATTGCGCTTGTCCACACAGCCTAAGGACGCCCGGAAGGCCGGTGTTGAGATGTCGAGGTTTTCGACCAAACCTCACGGAAGGACCCTGCGTCGGTCAGGTATGAATATGTACGAACCGGCCAGGGTTTGCAGGTTGAGCTCGTCTAGAGAGAAGATCATCAAGGAAACAACGCACAGTTAGGGGATGGAAAAACGTACCACCGGCACCAGGATACGCATCGCAGAACCGAGCAGTAATCCGCAGTGATACCTTCTTCATCCTGTTTGTGTGCGGATATACCGACTCCCTCCGCTGTGCGTGGTGCCTACATTCAGGCGCGCCGCTCGTGCACGCTCGTGAAAGAAATCATCACCCGGAAAAGTCGGCCACCATATCCACCGGGGGTGGATTGTGGTTGGTGGCTAAACAAATTCATTTCCGTGCACCCTCGTCCACCGTCGTGCAGGTTTCCTTGCAGGTGGGTTTTCATTACTAAAACCCACCCTTAAATTAACATAAATCTACAAGATTTGCAATTGATACTGCTGCTGGCTGCCAACGATCGTTCCGATCACCCCTCTTCGAGGCTGAGGCTGTGATTTTTTTTGTTTACGGTAGCCATATGCGCTTTCCGAGAGTATTAGCAGGGATGGGAAAGAGGGATGAAAAACGAAGCGGTAGTGACCAGAGGGATCCATTTCCGTTGCTTATGCCACAGGGACAAAAAACGGCCCTTTCTCATTCTCTGCGCTCGGTCTCGCAGGATGCCTGATGTTATTGTCTTTTTATCCTTTCTTTTTTCCCTCCCTACTCTCTCTCTTCGTCTCATTCACCCTGTGATTTCACGCAGGCAAACAAACCGTCCACCATCAGACCAGGGCACGCTAATGAGATTTTTCGTTGGCGGCCTGCAATCTGTGGGTTCCTAATCTTTGACCGTGAACAGCACTTGGAAACGGGTTGAGATTCGGTTTCGATGTCGATTCCGTTTCTCCCTGGAGGTGCAATGCGCAATCAGAAACTGTTTGAGGTATGATTAGCGCCCGAAGGGTGAATAAAAGCTATGCTGCGGTGCCGATTTGGTGACGACATAGTTGTTCTGTGGTATGCAACAGCAGATTCCATAAGAAACTGAACAGTGCGTCGAACAATTTCAGTCAGCTGGGAGTTTTGAAAGAGATGATTTTTCCATTGATAGTGTATTTGGATAAAAATGGCTTTTACAAACATTTAATTTATTATATTGAATTTATCAGAAAGCAGGACGCTGCGATGCAACAACATAACAATTTTAATTCAAAGCACAAAAAGCAACTTCAGAATCATTACTCAAATTGAGATTTACATAAAGAAGCTTAACATGTAAAACATAGAATGTGTCAAAATATATTTTTAGATATTCTTGATCTTAAATTTTATTAAGTTAAGAGAAGCGTAAATTGTTAACGCTATCATTTACAACCCAATCTCTTTTGTTTTCTTTTGATGTAAAATTAATTTCTTGATTAAGATTTAATACAACAACTTAATTCAATAAATAATGCAAACTACGTCATTTTTTATGTTTTTTTTCCTTTACCTAAAGATTCGAACGGATATTTTTACTAGGTAACTATTGTCATAATCCATTGAATTAACTAACTTTTTTTAAACTTTTCCTCTAATTCATTTACATTTTATAAGCTTTATACTCTTAACAATTCCAACAAGATGTTTTTTCCATTATATTTTCAACCCTCTTTAAGTCGCGTTTTTTGTTTCTTTGGAACCTTCGTTAGAGGAACCTCACTTACCGATATTGATTACTTTCAATCCATTAAAGGCAATCATGCAATTGTTATGGTAACATACACCCACCGGACTTTGTTGTTGTTAAATTAAAACCCTTCGTTCGTGGGTTCATCTTCCAGCATAGCCATAACGAACGATCAATGCATCAGCGAAAAAGCTTTCTTTCGACCACATTTACGCTCTATTATTTCCTCGCCCATTGTGTCACGTAATGCAATTATGCTGACCTTTCGGCCCTTGGCGTCCTTGGCCCTCGTGCGCACCTTTGAGTGGACAGTAACAACCCACACGCACACGAAATTAAACGGCACGCTTCAAACACATAATCATTGTGCGCTCGAAACACAAAGCGATTGTTGTGCTGTGTCAATGGGTTTTAAATGAAAATATTTCGAAACAACAAAACGTACAGCTTCACCCTCGCACCAGGTGAAAGGTAATTTCGAAAAGTGAAGTCAATATTTTCCACCTCCCCCACCGAAGGCTCATCTGTCAATCCGAACGTGGACGGAAGCTCCCGGACGCCCTTCGAGTGTGCTTAGGAAATGGACCACTTTTGCACAGCATGAGAGAAACAATAATAAACGACCTTCACGTGGAGGATATCGCTGACCATGGTGACCGTTTGAAGTGTGGCGTCACCCGTCGAGTCGAGAAAAATCCCTCCGAGCTCAATATGGATGGTCGTTAGTGATGTCGTTATTGGCTGTTCTTGACTCAAGTCTTGTTGACCAGCGCCCACCCATTGTCCGGCCATTATTTCTTAATTCACTGCACGTGTCCTTTTGCTTGGAGAGGAGATCGAGTGGATGATCATAACCCCAAGCATAAATGTGTGCTTCCAACAATGAACTTATCCGGAAAAATAAAATTTAATCTTTTGTTTGAATTTGAACGTAAAAATAAAAGAAATTGATAGAAAGAATAATCAATCAACACAAAAAAAACCAAATAAATATGCACGATTTTAAAAACATAATGGATCAAAAAAGTTGATACTACAAGCAATGAAGTAAATTAATTTAAATTAATAAGAAGGTATCTCAAATGGCAGACTGAAAATTTAACGAGCTGGTAAACCGCCAATCATGGTTTTCGCCATGTGTGAGCCCTGATTGAATATTTTCAACCCTCTCTTCAGAGCACTGTACAAACGATTTTGATATCTGTTTCGTTGACCGCTGAGTTTCTTCTTGTCGGAACGATCCTTAAAGAAAAACATTCTGTGGTTCTATATGAAAACAAAATCACGGGCTACCTCCTCGGCAAATAAAGTCAAAACGAAAAGTGTCATGGGAAACCACAAAACAAAAAGGAAAAATCCCTAATGAAACCATCTTTAAACCGAAAGCAATCGAATCGGTTTCACCAGAAGGACAACCGAGTACATTGGAATGAAACGATCTGGATCTTCGGTTAGGGCGGGAGAAGGAAAAACAAACGCAAAGGCAGTAGGAACAAATTATCATAATTTTTGCATTAATCTACTTTCCCGTGTCCTATTCCCGAGAAGCAAACGAACGATCTTTTTGACAAGGATGCGGTAAGGACACGCAGTATCACGCAGCCCGAACCGGGAACGCGCTGGGAGTTCGGATGGAAGAGGAAAGAAAATCGAGTCCGACGCGAAAGGGTCCTTACCGCAAAACCCACAAGAAACACGGCCACTATGTCGGGTTCAGGAAAGAAAAACGAGTCCGAATGGAAATCATGTGATATCTGCAATTATTTCAACCAGCATGGGATTTTGTCATCAGCTGAAACGATGAAAACAAATTGGACCATCCTTTCGGTCCCTTTGGCCCCTTAAGGAAAAAAACAACCGTGTCGTCACAGCTTATTGACGAGTCAACCCGAGACAGAAACCGCAAAAGACGTTTTTAATTAGGTTTAAACCTGTACCCCTTCTTGCCTGAACCGAAAGACCGGGCAAACTAGCTTTTCCTTAGACTCTGCGCGACTTCTAACGACCACGGACGTAACCGCACACAAACGTTGACCCTTAAAAATTGTTTCGCATGCCATGTTTATAATAATTGAGACGGACGAAACAACCGGAAGACGCGACGCTGGCCGGTGCAACGCCAATGGTCGCAAGATTTATTTGACAGATTTGTTTCGTGCTCGTGCACAATAGTTGGCTCGGTTTGTCTGCGCTCCCTTTCCTTTTCGTTCGGGGCACAATAATGGAAATAATTAACCGGCCAGTATCCGTTGCGGTGTCACCCGGAAGTGGTCCGAATCAGGTTCCGGCGCGGAAAACCAACGGGAAACGTTAAAAAGTCACCTGTCTGAAAGGTGCCTTTTCCTTTTCGAACCGCTCGGGCACACGAAGACACAGGCAGTGGAGACCTTGCGGGAAAAGGTGTGCTGTTTTCCGTTTCCGAGTTAGATTTTCCACCGTTTCTTCGGTTTCTCTTGTGTTTTTTTTTGTTTTTGTACAATTTCGCCCAACACAAAACGACATTCTGGATGGAAGACGACGAAAAATGGTTGCTCACCGCCAAAAACCGACCACAATACAGCGGGCAACAATGAAACGTGGCTCATAAAAAGGTAAAATATTGCATCGAAATGGCGGTGAGACCGGCAGAACGGAACCAAATTCGTCCACAAACGGTCACACTTGATCGAAATTTCCGTGCCGGAATGTTGCACCCGGGCAAGTATCGGTATGTAAAAGTAAAGTTAAACTAGACAAATTTCTATAAGAAAATGTCAAGCAACAGAAAGCAAAAATGTTTTTCTCGGTGGAATTATGCAAATTCGTTAGCAAATAGTTTAGAAGTCGATGAAATCCAGATAGTTCAGAAGATGATTCAACAGAAGTATGAATCCATCAGCATTTCAGAATAATGCAATAAGTACAACTTTAATCAGAATCAACAATCAAAATTAACTGTTGGGTATATGAAATCTGCATTAAAACAAAATTATAGTTAAAATACACTTCTAAATGTTTTCTTCCATTTTCGTTTCACAGTCGAACATCAAACTGATTGCGAAATTTAAAACATCATGCGATTTTTTTATATTTAACTCGCTAAGCAGTTTTCACCTCGGAATATTTTACGACCCGGGAAAAATATATTTAGTTTATAGTCATTTTCTACAGTTACATATGCATATGAAAAGAGTGATGACATGTCGTTTTTTAATACGTTAAATTAACTTCAATTATCACTCATAATAAAAACATAACATAGGATATTCTTTGTGTATCGAGGAAAACAATTTCTGGTTATCAGAAACTAGAACTATTTATAATTGTCGAAAGTTTGAAAACCCTATTTGTTTTATGTTAGAAAGATATTAAACACACAAATAGATACAATACCTCACTCACAAAAAAAAGTAATATATCTTTAGACCAGGTAGAAAGTCAACGACTACAAAATGTTAATTTTCAATTTCACTAAATTTTTAGTAAAATGTAAAAGAAATGAAAACGTAACGTCTGCTTATTGAAATTTATTTGTATCGACCTTGTTGACAACAAGCAACACAAACAAATCGAAACCTTTAAAAAATCAAATATTTTCTATAATGTAATTTTTAGCCATCTTTACTGGACACTTTTAAATACACCGAGAGCATATGTTTTCAAATACAACCTTTAATGATCCTCATATGGCACCAACAATTTTCCACATTGTTGGGAAAATTTTACCTTCCAGAAAAGTGAAAGAAAAAACATATTAACTGGAAGCCATGTTCAAAATGGTGCACGAATCGGTTTCATCCTTATTGTGACAAAGCAAGAAAAGCTTCCCTAACAAGTCGGTCATAAAGTTAGTACAGTAAGGGTATTGTGCCCACATTTTCCTCCAATGGTGAACCTTTGGCAAGCGCACTGCAAACCAAGAGTTCTCCTGTTTTTCCGACCATTTCCGGCCATTTTGTACACCGTACTGTGGAGAATCGAAGATGCGTGCCTATGGAGAGAAAAAAGTCATACACACTCGCACAAAACAAAGCAACAAAAAGGTGAAGAAATGCATCGAAGGAGATGGGTAGAAAGGAAGTGTGCATGCAACGTGGAATTTGCGAGCCAATTGCGACACATTTGCCCCCGTCCTAGCGGTTCGTCCTGCGTGCATTGGTTCCGGGTTGGAGTGCATCCATTCGTCGAGGAAGGATTCGCTTCCTTTCTGCGCTGCGGTGCGTCCTTATCGTTCGCTCGGTTTTCCCTTTTGTCGAGGCCCCGTTTTACGATGGGCCGATCCGAACGCTTTCTTCCTGCGGTCTCCCTGTTGTTAGTCACTCGAAAACCAGGGAAAGAAACAAAAAAAGCATGCCAACCGAACCGAACGCTACATGGTTCCCGCTGCGTGTCGTGCACCTGCAGCTGCATCCTGCATCCAGCTTATTTCCACCCGACGACGCTGGGGCTCGATTGTTCTTTGAACTCCATCTGCCACCCACCGGGGAACGCCAACCTGGCCGACATGATCCGTGGAAACCTGAGCACACGGCGAGTACATCCTTCATCGTGCCTAACGACACGGCGCACGGAAGCAGCGAAGTTCCGGAGTTCCGGTGTTTTCTCAAACCGCACTCCCTCTTTGTCCGTCTTCTCCATCCATCCGGCTCGGTGCATCGAAAGCATAACCGTGCTGAATGTGCAAGAGAAATGATTTCCCTTCGCGTTCCGGGACCACGCAACGATAGGCCGTCGAGTATGCTAATGGGCATCGCATCGTATCGCACACTACCGGACCGAGGGACGCCATAAGCGAAAGGGAAGTGGGAGTCCCGGCCCGGGTACATAACTCTTCGGTTTGGAAAAAGGAAAAACCACGCACACACGACAGAAGAAAAGCCGAAGAAAGAAACGCGCCGGTTCGGTCCGGTTGCGTAAATACGTGTTGGCCGTTCGCGTAAATCGCGCACTCCACGGTAGCACACACGTGGATGGTACGTAAATTATTTGGCCCCAGCACTCGTCTCCCCCACATCCCGCACTCCCCGGAGGGTGTGCATTTTGTGCGCCATAAAGAACGGGCGTGTTCGGCTACGCTTTTTCCGTAGCGCCCGACGAGAAACTCCACTGCACAAAAGCAATGGCTGCCGTAATTTTTGCGTTACGGTGCGCTGCATTTCTTGCCTTCTAACTGTCACTCTTCGCGCTCTTTAGCCCCGGGCGGGGGCACACCTTGCGGTCGCCATTTTTAACGGCCAGCCCTTCAACCCATAGGACCCCCGGCTAGATTTATGGCCCCCAGGCCGGGGCGCAGTCAGCCACAGTTGGGAGTCAATGTTTTACTTGCAAAACTAGTTTTGTCGCAAAAACTATGAGCCTGGTTGTAAGATCTAATGTAATTGTTTCGTGTAGCTTAAGGAGGTCACTTTTTCCTTAACAATGTTGTGATGTTAAGCCTTGTTTCAAAAGAGCAATGTTGTTTGGAAAACACATGCTTACCATCGAAACTAGCTTACACCATTTGTTACATTATTCCTCTCATTTCTCTGGCATTTGATTATATTTCATTTTTACTGAACTGTGAAATTAATTTTATTTTGTTTCAGTTCGTACACTTGTATAATTCTGAGACACAATTAGAGTGGTTAATCCTAGACTAAATTATTTATCTCATTTAAATTCAACCTTTGAAGCAGAAGATACATTAGACAAAATATTGCATTACTCATTAAAAGTAAATAAAAATTCTTAACGGTTTCATTAACACACTGTAGAGAACTATTTCAACAACATTTAAAAAAGATTATAGAGGCATAAATAAACGACTCTATCGAAAGTTTTTTTAACTGATTATTTAAAGAAATTTAAAACTTCCTTAAAAAGTTTACAGTTGTTAGTTAATCAATCATGGATAAAGCGTGTTATAAAATAACTTACTACATTTCGATTTGCCAAGAAGAGAAAATAGAGACTCACTGACTGATTAGCACATAAAACTCTCATTTGTTAAACTATAATATTTTCGATTCATAGACCATATTTTTTATTGGTTTTTAAACTGTTTTGATGAGTTCATAGAATTTGAACATTCGTTGGTATATTAAAAACACATATGCTGTGAAAATATTTTTGTTTTATGTTCTTTTTACATCTTTCACCTGAAAGCCCAGCAAACAAGAGCAACCGACATTTGTTTTATGATCTTCACAAATGATCTTCAAAATCAAAGAAACAAGAATGGAATTAAGTATCACTCTTGACCGACTTCCGGAGCGTTATCAAACCTATGCATTTGCAATTCACTACAAAAAGAAAACTAAAAGTGTATGAAAACTTGAGAATCATCGAACCATTAAAGGAAAAATAAAAACAAAAATGATCAAAAGAAAATAAAAGCTACAAACACAACAACAATCTAACAGAGGCCATTTCTCCGTTCCTGCGAGAGCAGATTCGAACTAGTGGAAAGCCTGGAAGAAAATGGGGAGTTGTGTCCACGGGAGGCGTATGGTTTGTTTCGTAAGTGCACATTTTAACGTCATTATGCATGCCGCCGCGCGATATGAGTCGAAGGGTTCGGTTTGGCAAACAATAGGCAAGGTAAAGCACCAACCAGATCATTTTTTCCTTCCCGTTTTTGCCAAGATGGGACAGCTATGATGGCGGTGAAAAGCTGTGTTGACGATGATGGCGGATCACTTCCTACTCATTTCTCGAAATCTCCATGTTCCGATCTACCATTACTTGTTTACAGGCAAGACAGGGACTAAGAAAATTGATTGACTGCATTTTTATTGCAATTGCAAAAAGTTATCTAATATTCGCATTTATTATTTTGGCGATTGATTTTTCATTTCAGCAAAGTTTGAATACCAATATGTAATGATTCTATGGAAACTGTTTTCTTATGAAATTCAAAATATGTAACAATCGAGTATAAACATTCAAAGTTTTACATCAAAACAGCAGAAAAGAATATTAATTCTACATTCCTTATCCCATTTTGAAAACTTTAGCTTATGTTACGCTCTAACATTTCCAAACCATTCGTCGATATCACTTTTAGAATTTGTATGCGTGAGTGAACGATTTGCAGTCCATCACGGAACCCAAAACGGATTCCGATTCGATTTGAATGAATGCACCCGGTTACTTTTTACGAAACAGGAGTCCTTTTATTACGTTCGACATGTTTGTCAACGGACAAAAACCCACCCAAAAACGCACCCGAAATGCGATATTCAAAAGAACTCCGAACGATGGGTGGGTTTATTTCTTCTATTTCCCGCAAACCATCGGCTCTTCGTTTGGTTGGCTTCGTCCGAAAAGGCGCATTATCCTGCCCGGTGCACAGTTTGTCATCGATCCTGAATGTGAATAAATGAAATAGTGACCGTCCATGGGAAAATTGAATAAATTTGATTATTTTCAATTGAACCTCGTAACACCCATTGCATTGCACCCTGTGTTGGGCGGGGTGATCATAAAAGAAAAACTACCATCCGGGTTCGCGGAGTTTCTACTTATTTTTTACACTGTGAGTTTTGTTCCTTCACTTTATCAAATATTTGTTACAAATAAAAACTAAAATATTTTGCCTTTGAGTTGAAATTTGTTTGCGTTTATTTTTTTAAGCTTATAAAATCCATACAGTGTACGGAATGAATGGCTCAGATTTACACAACCATGCACAATGAGGGAAAGTTCCGCAAAAAAAGGATCTTCTTCCCATTATCTTTAATGGAGTTTTAGTGGTCTGAAGTAATAAATACATCTACATCCACTAAACAATATAATTTTATTGTATTTCAACGATCAATTTTTCAAATTTTCAAAGATTTTAGCATGTTGTAATCCTCAATAAGTAACTCCTAAAATTCTGCCAAAGACATCGAAAAAACTGCAAGGATATGTTGATTAAGGATATGGTAAGTAGCTGTTGCAAAAACATCGGCAAAGACAAATGCGTGTGGAGAAAAACAAACATTCCAAACCGACCGGCCCAAGTCCTGGCAACCTGGACAGGTGGACTAATATAAATGCAGAAAAAGTGAAGAAAGAAACAACAACCTAAATGCAAAAACAGCCACAGCATCTCGGCTCGACAGGGGCTTGCAATGGAGGCCCGGGCCAGTCAGGAACGGACGCGGCAGGTATATTGATATGGTAGAATCAATTATTCAAATTTATTTTATTTCGTTTTATGAGCGAAAATTTTATTTTATTATTTGAAATTCAAATGGATACAACAATTCGAATATCCATCGCCGGCCGAGTCAGTGAATGTGACAAACTGCTGGCCGCGTCCGTCCGCACACACGCACAAATGCACCGGCCGGAAAAAATATAGGAAGAGCGCGGGACACGGGGCGCACCGAGAAGCACGCGACCGAAAGGAAAATTCGTTTGCAAGGGAAATTGAGTCGTAGTTAGCAAAATGCCAGAACCGAACGAATGAAAAAAAAATCGCCAGCCAGAAAATCTCCGGTAAAAACACCCGCAAAACGGAACGTCACCGATACCGCGGATATGGGTGGAAATAAAAATGAAAATTTTATTTCGTTCTGATGATAACGGTACCGAACGGAACATGTTGGAAAAAGGTGGAAAAATAGCGGCCCATCCGGATCCGCGGGGAGGGTGGACCGGAATGCAAAACGATGACATCGAAGCGGGACATATGAAATATTCAATCAGTCGTGTGTCCTATCGAATCAAGCCTTAAAATATGCCACCGCTAGTGAGCTATTAAAATAGAATACATTAATTATTTTACCGACAGCAGCTGAACGGTCACGAACCGAACTAGATGAAGCGTTTCTAATGGGAAATGGCAGTAAATTTACAAAACTTTTTTTTCTTTTAGGTGTACAATCAAATATCTCACAAAAAATAGCACTTTCGAACCATTAATCCTCATTTCTTGCAATAACTTTTTAAACAATACTGCCTATTGATTCATGTGCCGTAGTTGTACAACATTAATTTTTTAAAAAGAACCGTTTTTTCAGCGTTGAATTAGCCTTCATCCGGTGAAATAAATTATACCATAATCGTTCAATCATTCATGATGCTACATGCACGGGATTATGGGACTCAGAAAAAGCAAAAAATATATGAAATTGGATTAACAAGATGAGTATTGAATTTTAATAATAATAAGAGCCAAGCTGAACACGTAACACTTGTAAAGCATAAAGTAACGCATCAATTTCACTTGAAAGTTTTCCTTGCTTAGTGAAAATACTTTTTTTAAAAGTAATAATACTAGTGAGAATAAACATGGTGAGCTAGCAAAACTTTTTTTTAAGTGAAAAAAAACAAGCTCGGAAACTGTTTCCAAAACAATTGGTTTCAAATATTTATGAAACTTATAACTTTTGAAATTTAGAACTCAATTTTTTAAATGTAAGCAAATTGAGCAAACGAAATGAAAATAAAAGCAAACGAAAGCTTCGCAGTAGGGAAAAACGTTTGGAGGAAATTGGAATTTTATTTTCTTAATTTCCCTAATGAATAACATTTGAATATCGTCTGCTTCAGCACAAGGCGGCCGTTAGGCACGCAGTCTGCAAGTGCGCTGGTTCTTATTGATTCTTTTGGTCGTGATTTAGTTTGACTGCAACCGCAACCTGGCCCGGGCTTGATGGATGGATGGTTGAGCACAGGGAAGTTTCTGCCAAATTTGCATGAGCACCAAACCTAAACGCATCTTCGGCCGCAGCTGCAATGGCAGCTGCTTTCAAACGAAAGTTTATGATGGCTTTTTTGTTGTGCTAAGCTTAAGGCAAGGCAACTGTTATGGTGATCGTATATAAACAGCATCAGGTGCAGAAAATAATGAGTTTGATTTTAGAATTAAACGCTTTACGATATGACGCTCACTTAAAGCCATCGACATTTCCATTGTTGTTTAAGGTTTTCAACAAGAAGCACCAACAAATCCTATGTAATTATACAGCAAACATATAAGATAAAACTAAAAATAAATTGAATCAACCATTAAAATTCTGTACCATCGTCAACTTTATTAATAAACGAGTAAGAAAAAAAAAACACATGACCAAATGGCCAGCGGAATAACCTAAATTTCAAAGGTTGCGTTTCGTTGCGAACGAACTGAAGAATTACAATGTGTTGTTAATAAATTAGTGAAGATAGAACGTAACCTTTCTGTGGCCGAATCGCTTAAAATATATTAGAGCACAATTTTGTTTGTTTTACACTAGTTTACCAAACGACGAGGATTTTCTCGGTCCTTTTCCTGAATACCGAACGAGTTATGGAGCTCGTAACATCTTAAGCAAAAACCATTTGCACGTCGGAGTCTTTAATCTTAAACGCCATCCATACCATCTTCCCGAGCACGACACTTTGCTATTCTAGTTGTACACTTTACATGGTGTTGTTTCTACGGTGCATTTTTTTTTTTTTTGTTGGTTATTATTTCCCTGCCATATTAAGGTCCTACATTCGCATTGCTTATTGTATAGCCCTTTCATGTCGTTTTTTATGTGTTTTTTAACGAATTTTTACAACTGTTCAAGATTAATAATAAAAAGATCCATTCCATTAGGTACGAGAACCTAGTTACAACCGAACCGAATTGCTTATATTTTATTTAACAATATTGTGGGGACAAAAGAAGTGATATTGCAAAATCTTCCATCAGAGTCCGTTCATCGGATGGATGACAAATCTGCATACGATAAAGTACACTTTTGTGTAACGAAAAACGAGCAAAATAAATCTACTTCGGTTAAAAAATCTCCAACGGCTAAAAAAGGCCATATCCATACAAGCTATGGAATTTGAAAAACAATCCCCAAAAAAAGCGGCACAGTTTCGATAGTAACGTATAAAAATGTGTTGCGTCCTTTTCAAATAGTTGAACAAACAAACATTGGTTGTCCCGAGGTGAGGCGCTTCGAAGGGAGGCGTGTGCAACAAATGGGAAAATTGAACAATAAATTTATAAATTTTACAACATCCTGTAAGCAACAATACGAGCGGCAATAAATGTTGGGGTTTCCCGCCCCATGCACTTTCGCATTGTCCAATTGTTTGCTCTGGTAGCATGTTTTTATTTTGCACAACATTTTTTGTTTTTGTTTCCGATTCACTTTGCAACGACATTTGCAAAAATAAAATCATCAAAATGTTATTGAGCATTAACTTTACTACAAAAAAGCCCACTTCATGTATACGACGGCGTTTAGTTTTTCCGGTTTTAGTTCCCCATCCCAACCCCTATACTGTACCTCTACGCTCAAGTTCTACATGTTTGTGTTGTGTTTCCCACCATTATTCACTATTCTGCCATTGCTTTTACTATCTACATTATTAATTACAGGATACTGATCGAACGGGTGGCCATTTATTTTGCATGACCTTCTCTACTCAACCTGCAGGAGGAATCGTCGTTGGTTGTGATTGCGGTTTGGTTAGCACCTCTCTTTTCATGCCCATCCGCCAACCATACGCCATCCAGCAGCTTCAAACGTCCAACATCGTGGATTTCTTGACGAATGTTTTATTTTCATTCGGAACCAGCATCGCTTAAACCCTAACGTACACTGCCTTTCGTTATGCGCTGTTGCGCCACACTCTTACCGGAAATAAAATGGTAAAACTTAAGGTGCTAAATGGTAAAACTAAGTGTAGCTAACGACTACGTCCTTCGGTCGCCCGGGGGACACTTTCCTACTCTACTACTACTTCTCTTTTCGGTAATGTCTTTTGCTTCATGGGTTACACGGTTCACCCCCTGGTTCTCCTGGTTCCCTCAGACGAGAGTGACGTTATTTTTCGAACTTTTTTTTACTGCTAAAAACTAAACGGTTCAAATGTGATAAAAAAAGTGTCACGAATGCATTTCTCTATACACTACAGCGTTCCATATAATTCACAATATCACAGTCCGGTTAGTAACTTCATCTTGCTAAGGGGGGTTTTTCTTGCTGTTGTTTATCTACTTGTCGTAAAAGAATAGATTCCAAGGTAAGGTTTTCATTAAGAAAAGTTCCTAATACATTTAGGGTGCGGAAGAAAAGCAGTCTTCTTAGAAAAAAAATCATCGCTTAAGACACATGTGTGTAAACACAGTAAACATAGAGATCAGGAAAAAGGAGAGAATATTAGTCAATTTTAAAAAAGGGATAAACGTGGCATTTTTGTTAAAACGAATATAAACTTAAAGCACTAAAACCTATACACTTTTGTTTGGTAAAACATAAACACGCTAAGTTGTCTCTTATCTTATGCGCATTTAAAAACAAAACTCTAGCAGCCAGTTCATGGAATCATAGGGATGCGGTGGAATTTTGACAGTTCTTCATCAACCAAATCTAACGTTTTTTCATGGAACGTATCGTACGCAAGCGGAGGGTAATGCTAAACTATACACAGTGGCATCCAAGGATGCTTAAACATTGAGCCAAACGATGTGTGGCGTCCTTAAAGACAAATTATGCGAACACAAAGTTGCCTTCGGTACAGATAAAACAGGCGCAACAACAAATCCATCGATCCGAGCAGGCGGAACCGATGGCGAACAGTTAGCAGTTAAAGGTGTGTATTGGTAGGTAGAGTTAGTTAGGTAATAAATAGTATGTTGTTTGTGGCTGGTGTGCCGTGCGCACATGTTTACCGTTCCGGCGAACAGGGTGCTTGAATAAAAGGTGCTTGGAAGAAAGGACGAATTTAAACCGGTGCATGCCTTTCGGATAGGCTTGACAGGAGGTGAGAGTTTGGTTGGTAAACTGCGCATTATCAGTACGCTTGCTTCGCGTTGAGCCGTTAGTAAGATTGCTTTTCGTTTGCACATTGCATTACATCAAGGTAGCATTGCAATTGCAATACTGTTGAAAGAGTGAGCGTCTTTTTCCTTCTGAGTTTCATTATGGTACTCCGAAACTTTACACGTAAAGTTCTCAGGATGGTTTTTCAACCGTCGCAACACGACACTTTTGTAAAGCGATTTTACGAGCCGCTACAGCTTAGTTCTATGCAGATACAATTTTACACACCCATGTGTGGACCACCTGGACATCGGGTAGACCGTCGCTCTCGCGAGCATCCGGCCACGGCACTGAGAATCGTGCCTCTACTAGCGCCACTGGAGCTAGTCGTTACCGGAGGCACTTTTCGTGCAACACCCGGTAGCTTTGTGCCACCGGAGATGGACACAATTGTCGCCACTTTTGTCCGGGGGACGACCGGAGTCGGAGTTGGCTGTTCCGAGCCGAAAGTCCCATTACCCTTGCGTGCTTCCAGCAGGCGCGCATTTAACCGGCGAATGCTGGACGGCGAAAGAATTCCGATGGTACGACTTCCCGCCGTTCCACCAATCGAAGAACGCGTTCCGTTCGGGACGGGCGGTGAAGGAGAATCGGTCCGGGAGTTGCTTCCACTGCTTCCACTCGGTGGCGAAAAAGTGGTGTACTTTTCCACCCTCACACCGGTGGCCGTCCTACTTTCGCCAGAGACTGTCGTCATCTTCTCCACCGGACGGTAAGTGCGAGTGCTTTTTCCGAACCGTAAAATGCTACTACCGGGGCTTCCACTTCCGGCGAGGGCCGCTGGAGTGTAGGTACCGATCGGGGGCTTACCAGTTGCCGGCGGTATACTCTCAACGCACGCAGCATTCATCACGCCACCCGGGGACGCTTTCCCACCAACGGAACCTTTCGCGCCGACGCGTCGGATGGTGGATCCACTGGCGGCGAAAACGTTACCACCCTGCGCCACACGCGCCCCGTCCACGCTCGGCTCATTTGGTTTCGATTTGTACGAGAACACGGAATTAAGAACCGTGTTCGACTTTGGACGTGCCGAGCTTCCCGCCCCAGTCACCCCAAAACTGGGCTGTGGTTCCGGATCGGAGGTAGGAGAAATTTTCTGCTTTGTTGAAAACAATGCCGACCGTTCGGACGAACTCGTGCGGGTATGGCCACGGCTTGAAGGGGTGCCCTTCGTAGTACTTGAGGGAAGATGCGTCCCGGGAAGGTCATGAACCGGTTTCGAAGTGTTTCCCGACGGTTCCATGGCACTGCGAAATAGTTTCCTCGTGTACTGGACGGCTTTCTGTGCACTGGAGGGTTGCTTCTTCTCCTCAACCTTCGTCGGAAGTGTTCCGTTACCGATGGAGCCGTTCCGTTCGGGCGGAATCGGAGCAAAGGGAGAGAAGTTGGGTTTCGATTGGGTTGGAGTAATTTTCGCCTTTCCCAATACTGTTAAAGGTGGAGATTCAGTGGAGATATTTTCCTTCTCGCATGTACCCCGTGAGAGGTGAACCGGTTCCAGTGGAGGTGGTGGACAGGATGTCACAGCAACTCCTCCTACCCCACTTGAAACCACGGTGTCACACTTCACCTCCACCTCCGGAGTCTCGCAGGATTCACTCTCCATCCGGTTACCGTTTACCTCAATGTAGTTCAGGCTCGTGTCACAACTCGAATCAAAATCGGAACAGTTCTCCAAATCGCGCACGTTGTTCAGCGTTAAGTGTCCATTTTGTACGTGGATGACGAACCCTTTTTCGCCATAATGTTTAACTTTGGCTGGAACAGGACCCCATGCTCCATTGTTCGGTCGAATGCCATCCCCACCGGCTCCGATAAGCGATTTGTTCAACTCCAAACTATCCTTTACCGAGGCCAACAGTTCGTCCGTGGAAGGTCGCTCCCGACGACCACCGGCGGTCGCCTCTGCGATTTTAGCAGCATCGTTCGCGATCATCTCGCTGGTCATGATTAAACTGATCGGTTCCGAGGCACTTCCATTGTCGGCCACATCGTTCACGTCGGCAAACAACCGATCGGAACCGAGCCGTGCTGCAAGTACACTCGAATCGAGTGACTTTCGCTGGTTCTCGCGGCTCAGCATCATCCGATGGCGCCGTTTCGCTCGAATACTGTCCCGAATACGGTCGCCATTGGCGGAAAAGTCTTTCCCCAGATGCGGTGACTTTGGAATCTCGATACAGTCCGCCACGATGAAACCATTGGTGGCGTCGGGGCAACAGGGGGTGGCGTTGTTTTCCACAGTGGGTGGCCTCACACCGACCCCGATGACCCCGTCCACCACGTCCAGGCTAGAAGTCGTTTGTAGGTCGCTCAGCTTCGGTTGTGGTTCGACGGTGTCTTCTGGCCCCTCGCAGATGCGCTTTCGGCTGAGCGAAGGTTTGAGCGAGTATCCGGCGGAGGGTGGCGGGGTGGCCAAGCCGTCGGGTGTGGTGCACAAACTCGAATCCGTGCTGCGTTGCCCCTTGAAGTGCTCGATGTCGTACACAATCTTGGCCGGGAGGGGCTTATTCAAGGCCGTCATTGTCACCATCGTCTCTAGCCAGTCTTGCAGTACATGGAATGGAGGTCTGAAGTACGATAAGAATTATATATAAGACTATTTTCACTTCCGTTTTAAATCCATGTTGCCTCCCATGCCAATGTTATCAGATATTTATTTATTTCATCAAAGAAAGATGTGTAAACAGTCGTTGTGAGTGATAGAGTATTGAGGTCATGCTGTGTTAACGCCGCACAGTGGGTAAAGGTAGAACAATCAAGCGGACATTTTAAGTTATTAATGAATTTCTTGAGTTATTGATGATTCTGATTGTTTTTAACCAAAACTGAATCAAAACAAGAAGAAACGATTTTTTAAACGACATAATGCAACAATTTGATGCGATATTTCAGAAAGCTATGTCTCTTATAGCATAGCTTCGATTTGAAGCAATGTCCTCTTTCTGTCTGATGCTACGAACCATAGCTTTAGGTCGTAAATACTTCATACAACGAGCAAATTCATGTGTGTTCTTGTGTATTAAAAGTTACGAATTCGTTTAAAATTGACTAGATCCCTGTACTTCAAAATTGCTTAAACAATATTTAAATAATGACACTTTTTCACTTTTTCTAAATTTTGAACATACGTTAAAACACTAACTTCGTTTTTTTTCCTGAAATTTCCGGCTTCTATCCCACTGTGCGCCGTGTCGAGAAATACCCTTTGACTAAGCATGACTTCATGGAACAAAATTATGATGCAGTAATAATGTGATTAAAATATGGAAACTAACAGTTTCCCAACACATCCACTCTCTTCTACAGACACAGAGGAACATAGGTTGCAAATTGACCTGCGTACACTCTTGTATTTACGCTTGTTCCGCACTCCATGCAAGAGTCTTATCTTTTCGTACGTGCCTTCTTGATGATGAACTGAAGTTGTTCAAATTAACATAGTTCAGCCAAGCTGATTCATGATGGCTTACGAATGAAGTCATTTTAAAAACAAGAAGTCGGAAAAAGAGTAATGGAATTCAAAATGACTTTGTATCCACAAATATTTGCATTTACTATTGAAATTGGGTTTGGATTGAAATATATTTTCAAGACGATTTTGTAAAATTGGCATGAGAAACACTGTGTTTCGAATATTCTTCAGACTTACCTTTTGTCGGGATTCAGATCACAGCACAGGAACGCAATTTTGAAGAACGGCTCCGGACACTGGCCACAAAACTTCTCCCGGAACACCGTCTGGTTCAGGCCGAAGTCGGGCAACCTCGGCAGATAGTCCGGATCGGCCTGCACGCGTCCTATAATCTCGCACAGCATAATGCCGAACGAAAAAATGTCCACCTTCTCGTCGTACTTGTTGCCCCGCATCATCTCCGGCGCCATCCAGTACGGATTACCCACCACCGTGTACCGTTGCCGCCGCGGGCGTCCCCTCCTTCCGATCGTCCCATTGCCGTTTCCCGGCGTCGCTGCCGATGCGGAACACTTTTCGTAGGCCGTACTGAGCAGCGGCTGTTTGATGATGCGCGCCAGACCAAAGTCCGCCACAATCACCGTGCCATCCTCCCGCACCAAGCAGTTCAACGAGTTCAGGTCCCTGTGGATAATGTTCATCGAGTGAAGGTAACTCATGCCGCACGAGATGTCCCGTGCGAACGATATTCGCTGCTCCCAGCTCAGCGGCTGGCCGGAATCGTGTATCAGCTCCTTGAGCGACCCGCCCGGTATGAACTCGGTCACCAGATGCAGCTTTTTGTCCTTGTACAGCACCCCGATGAACCGGAGCACGTTGTGGTGCGAAAGGGAGCGCAGTACGGCGACCTCCTTGAGGAAGTTTTTCTGCGCTTCCTCGTCCACCCGGTAGAGTTCTTTCAGCACCATCACCTCCTGCGTCACGCGGTGCGTCACCTTAAACACTTGGCCGAAGAACCCTTTCCCCAGCAGCTCACCCTGCACCAGATCCGACGCACGGAAAATGCGGGCCGCCTTCGGTTCCACCCGGAACGACTTTGTACGCGAGAGGTCATAGAACTCACCGCCAGCCGCAATGCTGCGATGTTCGTCG
>KE525318.1:745352-778209 GCA_000441895.2 Anopheles sinensis | reverse complement strand
TGGAGCTTCGCTCTTTTTCCTTCTAAGCTGTTAGTAGCTGTGTCGAGTACATGTGTGAAAAGAAAAAGTGTCAATAGTACAAGACGATAAGGGAACTGAAGAGCTATATCAACCTACCGGTATTGCAATTGACATCTTTCAAGCGTTTCTGTAGCTTTCTCGACGAACCACTCATGTAACCCTCATCGTTTTTCCTAAATATACGCTCCAGCTTGCTCGGTGACAGACTTCGGCTGGACTGATTATCTTCATCCTCATTATTGTTGCAGGTATCGGGACATTGCGTCCCACAGTAGGACGCGGACAGAACGCCATTGACGGATCTTTGCTGCTGCTGCTGATCGACAAGTTCCGGATCGTGTTCGACCGTCAGCTGCAGCACCTTGCCCGCCGAGTTTTCGATGAGATTTTGCAAATTTTCCAACGGCACATCGCGCACCGGGGTCCCGTTTACTTCCAGTACCTTGTCGCCGACGCGCAATGACATCAAATCCGAATTGAGCGTAACCCTGAGAGGAGGAAAATGGATTAGAGATTTGGTAAAACGATTCTCTCGTTAAAAAAGATGCCCTTAACGAAAAATGTTATCTCTCGTTTACCCTCCCGGAAAGCCGATTATTTACCTAAAGTGAAGCAAACCACAGCAAGACTCCAATGCAGAGTTAATGCATGAAAAAATGTATTTGCCTAACTGTCCGTATGCGGTACAGAACACTCTGTGGCAATCCGACAAAGGGCAAGCATTAAAGGACACACAGGCAGACAGAGGGTTAGTATGAGGTTGCAGGTTCCCATTCCGCTTGGTTGAAGGACGGCTTTGGTACTTACTCCGATATTCGTACGCTCTTGCAACCGGCGCCAGCGCCCTTGCCGGACGCACCGAACAGTTTGTCGTCCGTCGCCAGTCGGATACGATCGGTACGCGCATTAGTCCACGGTATCTCCACCAAACGGATCGTATGCGGAAGTGGTTGTTGCTTTGCCTTCTCACCGCGCACAAGCGACGACGTTGTTGTTGTGCCGTTGCGGGACACTTCTACAAACGCGCTCTGGTGGCGTTTGTAGCATTGGCCACTGTAACAATCAAGTAGAGAAAAAATATTAAATGTTCTTCAGTTCACTACTCTTTGTACCTCAAACTTACCAGTAAAGCTTTGACCGTTCCAGCAGCGTGTAGGTTTCCCCTTCGGCGATGAAAACTTTACACGATTCACATCGAAAGCACTCCGAGTGGAACTTGTGATCGCCCGCGAACATCACAGGCCCGGAGATGATCTGAAGAAATTAAACGCCCGTGTTAGAAGCATTTTCTCTACACCCTCCTGGCCTTTTAGCGACCGAATACCTGAGAACACTGCTGACAGCAGTCACCAAACTTGGACCAGTGGTCCTCCTTGCAGAACAGTAGCCCATCCTTCTCGAAGTACCAGCTCGACAGTCGTGCATCGCACACCGAACACCTGCGCACGCGAGGGAAAGAAAGTAAAGCGAAGTTCATTTACACCACCGATGGTAAATTAAATTAGCATACGGTAAACGAATTAAAATGTCGCCACGGATCGGTTCGAAACGCTGTCGCAGACTTTGATCCTGAATCGACGAGGCACGTGGTAGGCCACGTACACAGGCAAAAGAGGCGGTCGCAGTAATCCTGGTAACCAATGGCAACCGAAACCGGTACGGTGTACTTCACGGCACAGCAAATTACCGCTCTTTTTTTTAATTTCCGGAAGCTTACCTGAAGCATTCCGCGTGCCACAACTGACCAACGGCGGCCACATGCTGTTCCGGTTCTATCGCGTTGTAGCAGCTAGCGCAAGCAGTGCTGTCTTTTTTCCCTACAATGAAACGAGAAAAGTGATTACTAATTATTCACCGCTTGTCCGGTGCCAGGAGTCTGTAAGGCCTTGACGGAGCAATAAGACGTTACATCTCACACAGATGGGAAAGGATAAAGCTGTCAAGGAAGGGTTAGTTTATTTTTTATGGCCCTCCTACAATGTCCTAATGGAATATAGTTTGTTGTTGTTGAGCTATGGACCGTTTCCGATTACGACACGAGGCTAGGAAACCTTCGGTGACATCGATTACTTGATTACCTCCGCCGGACCGCTGCCCCGCGCCTCCGTCGCCCTTCGGCATGCTTTACAACCGAACTTATCACGTACGAGAAGTGGAGCAAATTAGCGCATTGCTTAATCGGTCCGTTTTGCCTCAAGCTCTCTATTTTGATTTATTTGGCAACCGCTACGAGTGCTTTCACTTGTGCGACTACATTCGCTAGTTTGTTTCGCTCGTGTTCGGTGTTGGTGTGCGGTTTTTAGCGCATTGCTTCAAATCTATTTTCTAATGTTATCGATCTAAGGCGGCGCAAAAGCATCGCATCAAATCGCCGTCGCTATTTTTTGAACCACAACCGCACACGCACACACACACACACCGCTAGCCATTCAACAAAACACACCGAGACCGTAGAGGCCAGTGGCGTTTCTAATGAATGAAATGTCAAGGTCAGGTGCTGCTGCCGCACGGTGGAGGAGAAAATTAAGCCCCGGCCAAAGGATATCCTGTTTTCGGTGGAACTTTCTGGCTTATCTAGTTCGTGGTCCGGCAGTTTCCCAAACCGTCCGAATGTGATGATGTCAATAACGCACCCTCATCGGAAGCCGGAACGTGCCGAGGGATTGGCTCGATTGATAACTGGACACTTTTATCGTACACCGCCTTGCCGCATTCCATGGCGCGCCACACACATTAGTGGTCAAACAAGAAAAACAAAATCAACCAAAGAGCCCAAGAAGGAAGCGAGCGAGATTCCCATTAGCGTCGATGAGTCACGACGGGTCACAACGGCTCCGGGGCCGCATCGTAAACATTGGGCAGTCGACCTTTTGCAGGCGCAGGCAACATCATAAACTCACTCTCACTCTCTCCTTCACTCTCGTAAACACTAGAGGGCCGCAACGCAATCCTAACGTAACGTCTTGCGGGTACGAATGAAAGGGAAACACTCTAAGGAATGCTTGGAGTTTTTTTTCTTTCATTTTTCTATGTTGAGGGATTCCCTTTACCGCACGGAGGACATGCGACGCAATCAATTAGGTAACAATTAACGGCCAATCAATAACAACATCGTGATGCGCACTGCAGAATAAAAGTGAGGCAGTAGTAAGAAACACTAAATGGAGGAAAAAAAACAAGCGTCAACACTGAGGGAGAAACAAAAAAAAGCATCACACAAACACCCACGCTCCGCTGCAGCAAGCCTTCATATGTGACTTTGTGGTCCAATAGCTCAGCCCACGGATTGCTGCGGGCAAATATTTCACCGCACAACGCTGCCCCCGACTGGCAATAAGCATTCGCAGGAGGAAATACACGCTTATCACAAACCTTTTTCCCCGTTCTCGCCCATTGTTGCATTTTACTGCGACCGTTTGCTGTAATCCCCCGCGAGAAGCTGCGGTCACCAGCGCCACCACCGCGCACTAATTCGGCCGAATTCTTAACTAACACTGCGTGGAACGGACAATGGAGTACGCTGCGTGCGTATTCAGGGGCGATAAACATAGGCCGTTTTTAAAATCCGGCGCTGAGCTGCACGAGAATGCTGAGCAAATGGCCACGAGCTTACGAGGATATCTTGTTTTTTGCGTTCTGGTAGTTTTTTTTATTTACTCTATCGAGCCCATGGCGAAAACATTCTAGCTGTCAATTGAAGTGCAGCAGCTGGGGAGTATAAACAGCCCAAGGACCATATTCGCTTCGGTCCAACCTTCTGTCTTGAATTTTCCGTTGCGCTGAGAATCCGGCTTTCTACTGTTTCAAAAGTTTCGAAAGAAATTCATCGAAAGACAAAAGTAACAAATTGTTTTCTACATTAAAAAATAATTACGAAGTGAGTTATTATTCCCTAAAAAACAATAATGTGTTTGTTTTGTCCAAAAAACTGAAGTTCCCCTTGCGTGTTTTGATTTCGCTACAGCTGTGAAAAAGGGGAAGAAAAAACAAACAAAACCTGACAGCTGATAGTTCCCTTTTTCTCGTTGCTCGTCTATCTTCGTAGAAACAAAAAGGTCCCACTACGGTTCTGCCGTGCAGGATGTGCTAGATAATTTAGTGTATAGTTTTAGGTCATTTTGTTGCATTGCTAGGTGTAAAACGGCGTTGGTGTAAAAGTTGGTGTCCGTGCCGCTAACCGGGACAGTGGAGCATTCTTTCTAGAGCAGCGAAGCAACCACAAAACACTCGCTGAACCGATTCCTTCTTGCGACGTTGGGAGGCACAACTTTGACCCAATAAACAATGAGTGTGGTGGGCAAGAAGCTTGGCTCGTCGATGTCGGCCCAAGGGGGCACATCGGGGGAGCCGGAAGCTGCTGGCGAATCGCCCGCGACCCCAACGTCCACTCGGCCCATCCCGAGCACCATCACACCGGATTACGTGTTGCAGCTGAACAAAATCGCCGACGATTACCTCTGCACACCGGATGCAAACATTTACGAGATCGATTTTACTCGGTTTAAAATCCGAGACCTGGAGTCGGGTGCTGTCCTGTTCGAGATAGCGAAACCGTCGGTCAGCGACATTGCCCAAAGCGCCAGCGAAAGCAAGGGAACGGCGAACGAGGCAGGTGCGCAGCAGGCGGCGTCGGTTGGAGGCGAGAATCCGACGACGGCTGTGGCGACCTCTTCCGCCCCACCGACCGAAGACGCGGAGGAAACGTTCGAACCCAATGCTGGCCGCTACGTTCGGTATCAATTTACGCCGCAATTTCTCAAATTAAAAACCGTCGGTGCAACGTAAGTGTTGCGTTTAAAAACAAAAGCAACCAACCAACTAACATGTTTTTCTATTCCTTTCCTTTCAAATGCCTGTGCTGCGGAAAATCGGAAACCGGACCCGCTCCGTACCACATCATCGTCGTCCGTCCGTGCAGTGTAGAGTTCACGGTTGGCAGTAAAAGTGTGAAAAACTTTCGAATGATTGAACGGCACTTTTTCAAGGATCGGTTGCTGAAAACGTTCGACTTCGAGTTTGGATACTGCATTCCCTTTTCTAAAAATACCTGCGAACACATCTACGAGTTTCCCACTATCCCACCCGATTTGGGTAAGTACAGCATGTGCAAAGCCATGTGAAACAATCCCGGCCGGCCGGATTGCGTTGAGAAATGTGGCACTGAGTATGCAACAAACGAATTGGAACGAAGAACCAGACCATTCGTTTGCAAACGTGATGCTATCAAGATTTCTATCAGTAGTAATCGGAGAATAATTTCAAAACCAAGTATGCTGGGAAAGCTTTGTCATCGGTCCAAATCTTATAGAACCGTGTACAAATATTCTAAACAAAGTATACCGATTATAAAAAAACTTTTGTAAAATTATTTACATTCTTTTTCAAACGTTTTTTTCCGCCCCTCCCTTTAGTGAACGAAATGATTCAGCATCCGTTCGAGACGCGCTCGGATAGTTTTTACTTTGTCGACGGTTGCCTAGTGATGCACAACAAGGCCGACTACGCCTACAACGGTGGTCTGTGAGCACGGTACGGCTGCTCACACGACGGCTCCAAACCGGAAAGTGATGAAAACCGCGATTTACGATTTTTGCCAGATGTTACTGCTGGCCATTTATAATTGTTTGTTTGTGTTTTTCGATTTGAGGAACAAAAAAAAACCACCCTTGAACTCCTTTGAGGTGTTTCTGGCACGAGTGTTTACGTCTGTGTAAGTGTGTAAATGTGTGTGCATGTGTGTCTGCACATACGGTTAAGGATTTTTTTGTGCATCCTATAAACGTACGACGAAGTCGGAATGTTGGTGGTCTGTTCGTCAATTCCTATCATACAGCGCTGGCAAAACGTACATCCACCGCAAATCTGATGCTGGAAAGCAACTGCATTGGATGCCAGACGGTAGCAACGTGTTCATTTAGAAGACATCGGCAGCAACTGACCAATTGAAGGATATGATTTATGGCGAACGGGAAAACGGAACATTTAAACACTCTTCTCCCCTACGAGATAAGCTAATCACGAGCTAAACCGAAGACCAATACGAAGAAGATGAAGAAAAAAAAATAACCAAAACAGGTACGCTATAGTAATTTAGTAAAGCAGTCGGAAAATAATGTACGGAAAAAAAGATAAACCAAAAATCTATCTAAGCAAGCTAAGAAAGACATGTAAAGGAAAAGTTCCCACAGCAAGCGCGCATAACGGAAACGAGAAACGTGACGCGATTTTCCGTTCACCATACTTTATTACGTGCGCTTTAACTGTTTATCGTACTGATCATGGATCGCATGTTGAAGTGGAAAAGGACGGAAAATCACACGACCACACCTCCGCCGGGGATGGTCACGAGCTCTTATTATTATTACAGTAAAAAAACCGAAACCGGTCGGTGGGGTTTGGTGTGTTTAATTAAACAAATGAAAGGTGGAGGAGGAAAAATGAGTTTTATCATACTATAAAATAAAAAGAAAAGAAACCAGGAGACCGATCAAAACCAAACACCCAATGAAGAAAAAGGTGAGGGCAGGGCCGCAGACCGAGAATCTAATCACCTTTCTTGCCTTAATTATCTGTTTGTTATTATCGTGGGAGGGCGAAAACTACCGCTGAAGAGGGGCAGGATTTGAAGGAAAAGAAAAACGAAGAATCAATGAAATCGTGCATAATCGCGCATAAGAGAAAACACACATAATTCACGCAGCAAGAATCTCTTTCCCGCACGGCAATTGTGCGGAGGTAAGTCGGTTTGTACGGATTTAAAAATAGCTTCGATCGCAAAACACAGAAAAACGCGTTGTGAAACCGGGATCATACGGTCGAACGGTGGACGAAAGTGTATTAATTGCGTAGTGATGGTTGGTACCAAAAGATAGAATGAGGTTCTTTTAATAAGCAAAAGGAAGATTTTCTCACATCCAAGCAGTCAGTTGGAAAGGGGGTGCGATAGGGTTGAGCGAATGGGGAGAAATATCTGTGTCGGGCGTATCTCGTGAATCACTCCTGTTTATGTAAACATCTTTCCTACATGCCTTGGTTCTGTAGACCGCGAGTAATTGCTTTTGTTTTAAATCATTGAAAATATTTTTATTATTGGGAATGTGATAAAAAGAAATTTACTTCCCAATTTAACAAACCACATATTGCACCGAGTCCATTTTTATTGGTCGTTCCATATCGACTGATTAAATGTATGGAATGAAACCCATTCGAAAGCGAAGGTCACGGGACGAACGACAAACGACCCGAAGCATGCGACCATTTGCTTCGATTTCATGCTCGGTAAGGTTTGGTGGTGAAGAATTAGAAGTTTTTTTACCTAAAAGGAGGGAGTTACGGTCGATGTCCCTTTGAAATGGGAATTTCGGTATCCGTTCCACACCACGTGGCACGCGATTTCTCCCGGTAGTTTGCCTTTTGACTGGCTCTCGGTATGTTCGACCGCTTGTCTTGTTAGTGAAAGTTGCTTTTTTAGTTTTTTGTTCCATTCTAAGCGATACTAAGGAATGGAACATGACTTGAAACAAGCAACTCATCGCTCCAGACTCGGACCATTTTTTTTCGCTAATCATGGGTGACAAATAATACGACTAATAATACGTCTCCTTTCACATCCTTTTTGTTTTTTTTAAACGATACCAAAAAAACACTCCAAAAATCGCGTGACCAAACACGTTGAACCACGTGGGGGTGTGAAGGATATTTTAACACGTAATGTGTGTTCCGTGTGCTTGAAGTTGCGCAGTTTGGACCGGCCACACGAATACCGAAAGGATCTCCAATATAACCTGCTTGCGAAGCAATGTTGATAGTTTCCCACGGTACAAAGTACATTGAAGCCGATGCATAAATTTTAAATAGCCAACGAGAACGAATTTCCCTGCACGCGTTTTATAATGACATAAAGGAATACGGTTTGGTTTTTTTTATTTGCCGCAGAAGAAAGTAAAATGGTGGTTATTTTGTAACACATTTAGCACAATTTTATCCCTCCGTGAGACGGTGGTATGGATCGGGAACACGCGACACGAACTGAGAAAACCAAGATTGATGTAGTTTATTTTGTGGAGAAGGAATGTTTTTCAACAACCACCGGTTCATGCTCGGTTCGCCAAACGAACTCCCGGATTCGTGGGGCTTCGCGTACAAGACACCGAAACCAAATATATATTTCTAGCGCCAGTGAATTGCCGAAACTTATCGAATTTTAATTTTTCCACGACAGGTTAAACTGAGAATCCTGCCATTCAGAGAGTATCTAAGAAAATTAAAAGAAATAAACCACAACAAGCAGTCGCGAAAAGCGGTAGAGAAGTAAAAAGTAGATGAAACAAGCATAGATATATGCACATAAGACAAACCACCCAGGCCAGCAGTTGTAGCAAAACCCGCAAAACTAGTCCACATGTCCTTAAAATAAGCGTGGAATCGCTTCCATATGTTGTACAGCACACGTGTGCACGTGTGTTTGCTGTCAACTTTACACACAAGGCAAGGAAAGAACTGAGTTTAATTAAATCCTTAATAACGAGAAGAATTTAATCCACACCCTGCGCGATTATGGGAAGTAGTCCAGAAAGGAGACGAGGATCGGTAGATTGTGATAGATCGGACAGATGTTAGAGCACTTAACAATACCACCCTTTTTAAAAATACACCCTCTTACCCTCCTAGAAGTTGTCCGTACATTCGTGTTTAAGATCAGTTGATTTGTGGAAAGCGCAATCGACTTTGATTGTATCCAGTGGCGGATTTACATTTATGGGGGCCCTAAGCGGGAAAATGAACGGGGCCCCTAAAAAGTGATAAATTTTCGAGTCATTTATACGCTTTTCTAAAATAAGATATTACCTCTTATTTTCTTTCTACAATCAATGAGTTTATCGGCGAACTCCTCGAATTGATTTTATTAATTATGTCAAACAATTCTGATTCAATGAATAGAATATTATGGCGTAATTATACTTCACCCGCTGAAACCCTCTATAATCAATCGTGTTAAAACGTAACTCATTTTCCTGTTATCATTAAAGAATATTGATGAATTCTGTAGAATATTTATTTCAGTAAAATCTTGCGCCAAACTTGGCCTTTCATGGTTCGGGGCCCCTTTCCGAGCTCGGGGCCCCCCGCGGCCGCTCAGTCCGCGCACCGTTAAATCCGCCACTGATTGTATCGGAAAATGTTTATGCATTTTGTTTTTTGTAAGAATGTAGATCCCATTTATTTTACGCAATTGATCTCTTTGAAACGGCAGCAGTTTATTTTTAATTTCAATATGAGTTGTTTTTAGTTGTTTTTTTCAGGGTTTTCTAGTCACATTAATCCACTACCCTGTGTTGTTTTCAGTTTGAATTTAATAATTTATAGAAACCAACTTTTCCTAATTATTTTATTATTTGATGCCATGTTATGAACATAAGAAACAGGTGTCTGACTATAATAGTAGTTCGCGAGCTAGCTTGAGGAAGTTAAAATTAGACAAAAACAAGAAATAGAAACCTAACACTTAAAAACACACGGTACGTGTCCAGCCGATTTTAAATACACACGTAATGAGCGCCGCCCATTTAAAAGGAAGTGAAAAACGAGCTAAAACCAACGTGTACTGTAAAACGATACCAGAGCAAAAAAGAGAACAATACGAGATGAAATTAAAAAAGCAAAAAAAAATGCATCGATCCTACCAAATAAGTCCTAGAAGAAGTTACTAGCAGCCCTAGCCTAGGAAGAGAGCTTGTCTCTCGAAGGTAGAAATTTGAAAATTAAGGGGGGACAACCCGACTCGAATAGGTAAATGTGGAGAGCATACCAGGCATACAATAATTAAAATAAAAAAAAAAAGAAAACAATTTTAATTTTTAGCAAAACAAAAAGGAAATCAACCAACAAATTTAAAAAACAAATCGCAGTGAAGCGTATCCGCCAGAAAACGGTTATTGGGAAATTGTAGAAGGCGTTGTTTTTCGGTGACATTTTTTCTTCTGGCAGAAACTTTGAACGTTCAGGTTAAGGTGTAGCGAAAACTAAACCCACTTATTCTCTTTCACTCTTTCGAGCTAATGCTAAAAAGCAAGCGAAATTAGTAATCCTTAACGGAGGCAAACACCGACGAAAGGGAAACACGGTTACGGGATCGCGAAAACATGCTCGATGTTGAGGCACTGAAATCTAGCGAATAGCTGTTTTAAATTGATGCTAGGAATGGAAATTTCGGTTCATAAGAAGGGTACATGTTTCGTAAAGCAAAAAAAAAATCGATTAATAAAAAGCAAAACGGATACGCGGCTAGATGGTAGAGTAGAAGAACGATGCAATTTGATGACGTCGAATGTCCGGAAGCCAGCGATAGAATATGGCCGGAACACTAACAATATATCAAAATCGTTTTGATTTGTCCCCTATAGGCAAACATTACCTAAATCGCAAAACCCTACGCTCCTTCCATTGAACGTTTTGTTTTTCTATGTGCAACACAAGAGTTTGCACAATTACCCAACTCAAACAAACCATTTTCATTTGTTTGTATTTTTAAAACATCCAAAACGGACCACACATTATGTGTTTTTGCGTCCCACGTGTTTGTTTTATCTAGTCCATCATCGAAGTTAGGAAGATTAAGTTAGTGTTTCATCCGGTTTAGTTTAGCAAATGTTGTTTGTCCGACCAATTTAACAAGAAAAAGGATGTGATCATTTTTTTGCCTTTCTTTTTGCGCCCAGTTTTCGATTGTGGTTTAGTGGAAATAATCATAATAATAATAGATAACACATTGTTCGGTGTAAAACAAGCACCCGGCGTGAGTTTTACTTTCTAGTGTCGAAGATTGAAAGAAAAGAAAGGTAAGTTTGTAAAGGATTTAAATAAAAAGCCACTTGTCTTAATCGTAGTTAGTGTAATTTTATTAACAAAACAAAAGTGCTAGTATGACGACAACCGATTTAATTTGATTCGGTTCGCAAATGAGATGATTAAAAAGAGCTTAAGACTATTTTAAGTTCAATTAATGTCGAATATATTTCCTTACAAGCAAAAGTGTACGCTAAGGGTAAATGGCATTAACCAAGTGAATAAATACATAATTCTAGTGACTATAAGAGGTGCGAAGAAAAATAAAACAAATACAGATCTTATAGTGGAGAAGCGAACATAAAATAGACAAAAAGATACATTGCATTGTAAATGATGCAAACAAATGAAATAGTCCTTCTATTCAAACAGATCGTTTGAAACGGTTTCAGTAGCGCCAGTGCGCGGAGGGAAATCGAAAGTGGACATGCTTGTCACCACCTTGTTGTTGTTGGGTGGTTCGAGGTTCGTTCGTCGGTTCTCCCCCGGGTTCCCTTTCTTCCATCCACGTCTGGAGCATCGTAGACTCGACCCTATTTACTCCCAGTGCGGATCTCACACCAGGGGGGTTGTTGGCGGTGGTGGCGGTGTCCGCTTGGGGGAACATAGTTCGTACCACCGTCGCCGTCGTCGGCGGTTGTGCCTTCACGTACTGCTGGGAGTCACTCGATTCCCCGAGTGAGCTGTTCAGCTGAAGACAGTTGATGTGTTTGAATGGCCACATCGTATGGCGGCGCCGTTTCGACGGGGTTATAGGTTGTTGTTTTTGACCACGCTCCGGACTGGCCGTCTTGCGCCTCAGCAGCCACAGGATATCGTCCTCCGGTTCGAGCCGTTGCAGGTGCTTCTTTCTCATCGGCTTTCGGTTGCTGGACGCCTTCCGTAGCGTCTTACGACACTGCACGTGCTGCTCGATCGCCTCCTTTATGGCCACGTACCAGCCGTGACTGTCGTCCTGTACATCCGAGCTAAAGATCGTCCCATCGCCGCTGCACGTTATCTTAAAGTTGCCCCGAAACAGCTCGACGATTTTACACTTTTTCAGCGGAAAAATACAACTACAAGCGATGCTCGAACTGTCCGTTAGCAGCACGTCGGCATCTTTCAACGGCCGGCAGTACATGAACATGTCCGACATTAGGATGCAGTACTTTTTCGACGTGGACCCATCGGTTTTCAGTTTGCCCAGGATGCCCTCCTTCAGGATCTTACGCCCCGGTTGAACCAGCTTGAGTGACTTGTTGGTGAGCGCATTCTGCACCGTTATCAGCCGCTGCGTGTTCTCGTGATCCTCCACGACGGAGTTGATGTGCGACACGGACTGTTCGACGAGCCGGATCGATTCCTGCAGCGGTTTGTAGGCCGCATCCGAGGGGCTCGTGTAGAGCAGTACCTGCTGCAGGAGCAGCTTGTACCGTGGGATCCGCTGTATCGGCTGTATCAACAGCGAGATCAGCTTCATCTGTACCTCCGGTCGGCACTCGGTATTGCTGATGTACCGCTTCAGGGTCGGGTTTTTGTCGGTCAACTCTTGAAGCGTGCACAGCGAGTTCCGGTAGTCGAATGCGTACACGGAGTAGAGTTTGAAAAACGGGCCGAGATTCGTGAACGCCCGCACCACGTTGTCCAGATTGTCGTCAAGTTTCTTCAGCAGTTCCTGGCTGAGGTTGTGGATCGTATCGAGCTGGCCGAATATCTGATTGTGTACCTTCTCGGTGAGGAATCCGTTCACGCGCAACGGCGTTACGAAGTACTCTAGCAGCAGGTCCAGCTGCCGCAGGTACGATTCCTCCGACGTCCGTATTTCCCCAATCGCTTGCAGGCGTAACTGATGCCGTTTGTCTGCTTCGTTATTTTCCTGTGGCGCCACCGAAGGGCTTTGACTTTGAGATACGGGTAGGGCAAAACGATGTCCACCTTTAAAAACAACCGACCATTAGCACATTAGCGTGGAATTCCGGGTCAGATGTTACCTACTTTTGTTGATGCTCGTGGGACGAATATTTTGCACCTTCAAGGCAGCGATCAGTTCCGACCGCATATCCTCCGGCATAAGCGGTTTCAGCTGCAAGTTTTTGGAGTGATTTGGCATTGCGTGAGCCATTTTCGGAATTACTTTCACTGCGGTAAATAAAACATTCAAAATACGGTAGCGGAGTACACAATATTGCTGGCGGTTTATGAATGTTTGGGGTCCGTTTGTCGTTAAAATTAAATTTGACGTTTACGGCTTGTATGCCTAATGAGGAAGAAGAATGAAACTTTTCAAATAGGGAAATCTGAGGCAATACGAGCTGGTTGTGCAAAAATAGTGAAATTAAAAATTTTCATTTGAGATTCTGTTCTTCAGCTTTATTTAGTTCACTCGCGTTTGCACAGATCTTTCTTTGCACTGGTTTGTATTATTTTGTTCAGAACGATTTCCAATCAAGAGACATACATTAGCAACGAAGTGGAAATTCTTTGTGGATGGAAAACTGGAAATATCAAATAACATTTTTGCTGTAAAATTTATACTACGTTTTCATGAAATAATGATGATGTAATTTACAATTTTCAATTTTTAATTAAACGAAATATTTTTCCAATGATACGGAAATCGCGGTCATGGCTCACTAGGCACATAATGTCAAGCGATCGAATTCACCACGCCTACTGTCAATGTCACTTCCGCTTGCTGCTCGTAGACGTCAAACCGAAACGTTCGGACCATCTTTCTTTTTCCGGCAAACTTTGCTTGCTGTCGAACACATTTCGTGGTAGCAGCGAAAGGTTTTTCGATTATCGTGCACAATGGTCGTAAGTGTCGGGCGTAAATACGTGCAAACAGCGGCCACTTCCTTTATCGTTTCGTTAGAACTCAGTACAGTCGCGGAAATTAATTGTGAATTGATGAAAATGTGAATTTTACTTGGTCACAAGTGATCTTGTTTGAAGCTTGTCGTTGGGAACGGTGAAGGAAGTGTGTCGTGTGTTGTGTGCTGTTTATATCGCGTGGTGCAGAAGACATGGAGCGCCAACCCGCGGGATTGATTTTGGTCGTCGGAGGATTAATGCTTCATTTCTTCGTTCTACCTTGCAGAATCTAAGGAAAAGGAAGAAGACCAGGAAGCTGCGTGGCCATGTCAGCCACGGTCACGGTCGTATTGGTACGTATTCGACGGAGTGGGTTATTATTTTGAGGCTACACGGGGATACGGGTTGTTTTGTTAGGTTAGACTATGTAATTTAAGGCCAAAAATTTCCGGTGGCCCATTCTTCATGATGATACTTGCGAACGGGCGGACAGAATGCATCATGTGTACAATTTTCGATGCTAACAATCATGTTGATCGTTCCTATTCTGATTCGATAAGAAAAAATACTTGAAACACCCTGGTTTCCTCAGCCTCTTTTGACGGATGGGCAACTGATGATGGTTTTCCTTTCCCGTTTTTAGGCAAGCACCGTAAGCATCCTGGTGGTCGCGGTAACGCTGGTGGCATGCACCACCATCGTATCAACTACGACAAGTACCATCCCGGTTACTTCGGTAAGGTCGGTATGCGGAACTTCCACTTGAACCGCAACCACAAGTTCTGCCCGACGCTCAACCTCACCAAGCTGTGGGCTCTGGTGCCGGAGGATATCCGCGAGGAAGCCAAGAAGAACCCGGAGAAGGTCCCCGTGGTTGATCTGGTGAAATTCGTAAGTATACCCCCGATTGCTTCTTCCTGGAATATCGAAACATGATGATAACACGACGGGCGGACAGAACGCACGTGTACAATTTTTGATGCGAATAACCCTGTTGATTCGTCGAAATTATCTGATTCGATCACGAAAGGAATATTCCCTCCGTTTTTCGCTTCCTCTTTGCGGTTGGTTGTTAACTTTTTTTTTGCTTTCGATTGTAGGGTTACTACAAGCTGCTCGGTACCGGATACCTCCCCAAGAAGACGCCCATCATCGTCAAGGCGAAACTGTTCTCCCGCAAGGCCGAACAGAAGATCAAGATGGCTGGTGGTGCGTGCGTGCTGCGAGCTTAGAATTTGTTCAATAAAACGAGCAAAGGAGGCGAGCTACACACACACCCAAACTGCTGCTACTACTCGGCCCATGACGGAGTAGGCGGGAAAAATAAACATCTACACCCCGGTGCACTGGAAATGAAATGCGACATCCCTTTTTTGCAGAAAGAAACCTGCTGCTCCGTTTATTTTCTGGATGCTCCTGCCGGGTCGTGGGTAGCCTTGTTTTCGTACAACAGTTCGTGTGTATTTTTAGGGAAAGGGTTGGTGGATGCTTTTTGCGTGTCCGGCGTCTGGAGCCGGTGCGTGTAACGTTGTCACGAAGAAGGAAAAGATGAGAATACAAAAAGAAAGTAATACCTAAAACATCCTTTCGGACGTGTCTCATTTGTTTTTGTTTTCTATCGCAGATGACCCATCAGTTCGAATTCAGACAGGGGTTCAAAGTTCCGTTAAGTAGTAAGCATGTCGTTGGCCTACTCAGGAAATTGGAATACTTTTGCTATGAAATAATCTATGTAGAACAAAACTACAAAACAAGTAAATTTAATTTTTGCTTTAAAGTTCATTGAAGTGAAATATTAATAAATTTTGTTATAGGAAAGGCCGTTACAGTTCAATTCAAACACTAACCTCATCAAAGCAATCTTAACTGACTTTTTAAAATGAAATGAAAAATGTGGTTGCTCTGATCCATCCTACTTCTATCGGTAACCGTTTCCCGCTCATAGATCGTTACATTTTGAAATAATTTATAACTTGCCGTCACAAAGTTGTGTAATTTCAACTCAAACAACGAAGGATCTATGGGTCACAACGATCTTTGAACACAGCTTCGGTGATATTTATACCTTTTGATGGCTTGAAGAGAACAGTTCATAAAACAACTACCAATAATTTCGGCATATACAAAAAACAACCATGCACAACATTAACAACTTTCCTTCAGGTAATTTACTTTGATAAATCAAACAATATAATAGTATATCTTACATAAAAACAACTCCACAATCTTCGCTTCTTGTACACTAGGTTAGATTTTCCATTTGCATTTTTTTTTACGTCACCAAACCTCCGCGAAAAGCAATTCGGGTCGAAAAATGCTAGAATACGTTAAATAGTTGTATATATTATCTTCATGCGCCGTTACGTCGACTTAATTTGTTCCATTTGTTCTTTTCTTTGTTCGTTGTTTAGCTAGTTAGTTTAGTAAGCGGTTACATACGATAAAAAGATATAAATTCGCATCTCTCAAGAAGTACCGTTTACTTGCTCGCACCTACAATACTTCGCTCTGCTCGTAATAGATTATTGAAGCAACGTTTCCTTATCGCATTTGTGTCGTTTGGCCTTTTGGGGGTTTGGCCGTACACGCGGCTGTGTACGGTTCAATATCGTTCAGGAGGGTTTAAAAAAAATATGGTCAAACGCAAAAATGTACGTTAAATGTTTAAAACAGGAGAGCAGAAAACCAAATTGGATGAACGCTTCAAAAAGGAAAAGGATCGCACAACAAAAGGAAACTAACTCTACATCCTACCTTCGTTGTAGTAGCGACGATGATAATCGTTAAAATATAGATAGTTACATAATTATCTTTTTATATATTTATAAAACAAAACGGACGCGGAACCATCCGCATAATTTAACCTATCTAAATCGTTTCGAAAACGATCGCGCCCTTTCAACAGCTCGCTTCCAACTCAACCTCAAGCGAAAGACGTTCTCACAGCATGACAATTGAACTAAACACGGCTGGGAAGTGAAGTAAAAAGGATCGATAAAAGAAGGGGGATACAGGTTTCTACACTTTGTTACTTAATTACATCACAAGCTTTTCGTTTCTCGGGAAAAGTTACTTATGCTAATTGATCGTTAGTCGGAAGTTTGCATCGTTCCATTTGTTGGTCGGATTTCTAGCTGGTCCGCTGCTGAACCCCGGCCATACGCTGCTGATGTTGTACCTGCTCCGACAGCATCATGATGCACTGTTCCTGCGTAATGGCGGACAGTTCGCGAAGCCATTCGTCCAGCAGGACGGCACCGATGGCGAGATTTAGCTGTCGCTCGCTAGCGCCCACACTGTAGTTGACCAGACTCGAATGGTGCTCGAGGCTATTGCCGTGCAAGTGCAGCTCGTTGTTGCCACCACCCATCGCTGCCGGAGCCATTCCGGACGAGGAATGATGAACCGGCGCCACCGTTGCAGCATTCGAAGGTGTCTCGTACGACATGAATTGGGTTTCCGCTTCACGTGACTCGCGTCGGCCACCTCCACTGACCAGCAGACCGCTCGTCGGTGGATGGTATCCTCCTCCTCCGGTGCTTCCGGGAGATGATAACGGTTGCTGATGTTGCTGCTGGTGTCCGGAGGACGCATTCGTCGATGATCCCGCTGTGAGTGACTGCGTGTGCCTTCCGTTCGGCGAGTGACTCAATCCGTTACCGTTGCTCGAGCCTGATCAATTCCGCACCATTCCGGATGAGAGAGATAGAGAGCAGGTAAAATTAATAAACCGTTTTGTTTCCCACCTTCCCGGTACCGGAAACGTAAGTAGAATAGAAACGGCAACACAAGAAATAATTAAGCATAGTAAAGGATACTCTACGAGGAAAGGGTTGTATTAGTGTCCATGCTCTCGTACTACTCGGATCGATCGCTAAATTACCTGTCCTTAATTCTAAACATGCTCTACCGAATATAACGTACTACACACCACACATGCACATTTAACACATTATTCGTTAGCAATGGGAAGGGTGAGTGTAGACCAATTCCAATAACCTTAAATAATTCAAAAACAACCGAACCTAAAAACACTCACACACTGTTAATACATGCTCTGGAGAAGGGGACAAAAAATACGAACAAAAAAGGTTTCTTCCGCAGCTAAATTGTAACTACTACGAATAAGTTAAGGAATGTAATTATGATAAGAAAAACAAATGTATAAAGACGGTATAAGAGATCCTATCGAAGAATATTTCAACTAACAATGGCGGATCGTTTATGAAGAAGCGATCCAATCTAGTTGCCATAGGTAAAATAAAGAATTCAGCTTTCAGTAAGCTCATCACCTATTATCTATTATCCGTCTTTTGCTATCCGGGTGGCTGTTTTACGATATCCGCTAAGTGACAAATCACAGACTGGTCATTTTTGGCGGACTGAAAACTGAACTCTTTATTTCATCTATGCCAACTAGATTGGAGCGCTTCTATGCAAAGCGATAAGCCACATAAGAAATCGTTTATTTCTAGATCAGGAATAATAATACATTTTCAAACTTGATATGCTCCTAGGAAAATATTTAAAATTTCAATTTTCACATTATAATCAAAACCGTTGACACATTGAAAAAACAATAAATAATAACAAGGTATGAAAGAAGATCGTACTTCTTCCAGGAAAAATGTTAACATGCGCATAAAAAAGGACGTTGTACATGCAAATTTTGGAAAAGTTTCAGACTGAAAAATTAACAATAAATAATAAGCAGTTTCAGATAAAAATATGCGGCAGGCGGAGGAAATAGTTCGTAGTTTAAGGAAAAAAATGGATAGGATTGGAAAACGGGAAGAGTAGAGCAGAACAATAACAAAAAAAACAAAGAAACAACAAATAAAGGCATGATATTTACCGGTAAAAAATTCAACTATTTGTGCTAAACCCGATGAAGCTGAATGAGGAGAGAAACGAGATGACGAAATTGATGCGGTTTTATTATATATCAGTCATTTTGGCTAGTTTTCATGAAGCATTTATCACAGTTTGAACGAAAGAAAGAAACGTTACGGCGAGGAACGACAGGTTTGGTTTGTGAATGTACAAATGTTTAAAAAGCACATGGTTCGAGTGAAGGAGTTTTAAACTTTCGCTTTCTCTCTCTCTCTCTCTCTGTTTCTTTTTAACTGTTTCGACTGTTGTTCACACTACCGAACCGGACGATCAGGTTAGTCAGTTCACATTTGAGATGAGGCACATGTCAGTCTACGTAGTGGCCCAGTGCTGTTGGGTGCAAAGACCGCCGGTGTTTAGATACAGTAGAGGGGTGGGGGGTGTTGAAGGTGGAGATGAAATGAATATGAACGGCCTCTTTTGGCAGTGTCAGGCGGGTGGGGGTGCGGAAAGCTGTCTCTTTAGCGATTGACAAAACTCTTCTTCCATTTGAAGCATCAAAATTGCAGAAAAAACGAACAAAAAAGCAGTTGAAAAAATGACTAAATGTTGATGAAAACTGTAAAACAAATTGCAAACACAAACATTTGCGATAAATGTCATGTAAACATAAAAACATGATTTCAAACTTATAAATCAAAAAAGAAATAAAATGAAAACAGATTGCAACAGTTGAAAGATGAGAAATGATGGATGAGATATGAAATCACATAAGGCAAAAAAAATGTCCATGGAAGCGTATAATAGTAAAAAACAAAAAGAAAACTAATCCAGTGAGTGTGAGAAGCAAATAAAAGAAACGAAAGAAGCAAGAGATAAGCGAACAGAAGAAAAGAAAGACGGCGGTGCGAAAGAGTTGCTAGAGATCGGTGAATCACACTACGCCGCACTAATGAGCTGTGAAAACGAAAGCATAAGTCATCAGTTTCGGCGGCAAGAGGCAGCAAGAAGATTCGTAGAATAGGAAGATACGCATGTTGTGGCTTGTTGGTTAGGTGAAGGATAAACTAAGTGATCGATCGGCGGCGAGACGGGAGATCGCCGATCAGGCCTGTGGTCCACACCAGTCGTTTGGAGAGGAATTTAAGTAGAAAACAAAACCAAATCGATAGCGAAACACTCACCGACGGACCCGGGACGGCGGAAAATGTTCGAAAACGAGTTGGTGATGCTCTTCCGTTTGCTGTCCTGCCGCTTGAACGGATCGTAGGACGAGCTGGGCGTTAGCTGCATGGGAGTCGTTTGCGAGAGGCTGGACGTCATCGACGAGCCACCGCCGTTCAGCAGCTTCCCGCCGCTGGCGGCCGACTCGATGGCGTTCTTGCGCATGTTCACTAGCCGGAACTCGCGATCGACCAGAAACGTTCGCGCCACGTCGGCAATCTCGAGCGACTCGTCCGTGTCCGGCAGTTCGGCGTCGATTTGTTGTTTCAATATTTTCAATACCTTGGTAACGAAAGAAGGAGGGGACAATTTATTTTCTAAACTAATTTTTAACCTTTGATAATGATGAAAATTTTCTGTAAAAAGCTCCAATATATTTTATAAACGGAAGATGTTAGCAACGTAACCAATGTAACGATTTTTGTAAAAGAAGTTTTCTGCTTATTCGCATAAAGTTATGTAACTAACAACTCAAAAATAGCATTGCTTCTAAACACACTCGTCTTCTCTCGATGGCTTCCCTGTTCTAGAGGTCCAAAAGGCCGAGTATTCGAGCATAATTCCATAGAAATGTATTCTAGTTTCAAGCTGACCATACAGTTGAGGCATACCTGGTGAAAGGAAGGCGTATCGGAGGTCGTGGGTATATCGGGCCGTAGTAGAATCGAGTGTAGCAGCGGTAGCGGAAACAGTGTCAGATGACTTATTAACCCCGTCAGATGGAGGTTCACGTACATGCAGTTACTCGTGAAGGTTTGCAGCTTTCCCCAGATGGCGGTAAGGAAGGGACCTGTTTGAAAGGAAAAGAACCAGAAATTAATGTTTGTTCTCCATCAAAAAAGAACTCATTCTAGGACGCACCTAAACTGACGGTCCCCTGGGCGAAGAGATCCTCGGAAAGATCGAGGTCGCCGATGGGTTCTTCGCGCACGTTCGATATCTTCCACGAGTCGACCCGCTGAAGCTTCGGTTCCGGGGGGAGGACAAGCGGTGCCGGTAGTTGCTCACTCGTGGACTGAGAGAATACGTTCAAACTTTCGTACCCACTGCTGTCACCGATCGACTGTAGACTGTCCAGTTGCTTTCCACCGCTTGCGGTGGCCGCTACCAACCCAGCCCCACCGAACATACTCGCACTGGAAGTGGTACCAGTGCCAACGCCAACCGACTGATCACCCACGATCGAGCCGGAGGTTCCGGAATCGATCGAAAATTCACTCAGAAAAGACTTGATCATCTGCACCTTCAGCGTGCGGACGTCTTCGGCGTTCTCGAGGCTGTTGCCAGCGCTACCACCGTTCGGTGGGGTCGCCGAGGGGCCCGCGGAGGACAACGAGACAAAGTTCGCTTTGCTTAGCTTTTGGTACCGGTACACGTTGTTCCACTGATCACAGGCATGTTTGCATTGGGCGATGCGCGTCCGGGCATCGAGCAGGTACGCTTGGTAGTTGGCCAGCAGCGTTTCACCGGTCGTCGTGTTCAACCCGTAGTGGTTCCAGTTGGCACCGATCGTTTTGCTAACGTTCATGTTCAACCCGTTGGCACTGGTTGGGCCAGGGGTGGTGTTGTTGTTGGTGTTGCCGGGCGGCGTCATAACACGCTGATTGGCTCCACCGCTTTGGCTTGCCCCGAGGCCATTGGTGTTGGTGTTGTTGTTATTGTTGTTAATGCTAAGCACACTGTTCACCTTCCGCATGATGTCCGGCGTAATGTTGAGGAAGTATTCGACCGCCTGCGTGTACGGATCGACCCGGTTGATTTTGTACCGGTGCGATATCGGGACGTGCTTGCAGTGCAGCAGATACTTCAGCATCAGCTCCAGCATGATGTCCTCACAGTTGAGGCTCAGCAGACTATCGAACAGCGACAGAGTGACCATGCACAGCTGAAGAATGAAAAAGGATAGTCTTATATTAGATCTCCTCCCCATCAGTGGAAAGTAAATTGAAAGGCTTACCCTCGAATCGTTGCTGTTCAGGCGCTCCACCAGCACGTCCAGTATCCGCTGGCCGTCAAACTTCTCCTCGTCGAGCAGGAAGCGCACGACGAGCTGTATCAGCCCCGGCTCGGTGATGGACCGTACGATCAGATCGAAGTACGCCATCGCCGACACCTGCGACTCGACGTTCGTCTGGAATTGACCTTGCCCTTTAAATGTCTGCTTTCGAGCGAGGAGTTGGGATTGTCACGGGGGGGAATCATGTTCAGATTTTCAAGTGGTGTGCATTAAGGGTAGAGAGTTTGGATTCATTGAATTGTGTTGTGTGAAGAGTTGTCGCGGGTGGTTTTAATGAATCATTATTATCGGTTAGCAGGTGTCGGGTTGCAATTGAGATTCGTTTATTTAGTTTTATTGCGTTCCAACGCAGCCCCCATATTTATAAATGGAGTGCGCGTTACGTTATTTCCAAAATTCGGCCGTCCGGAAAACGGGGGGAAAAAAACATATCAACAAGCGGAAAACCGATAGCAAAAATTCACAGCGTTCAAAAAGGCCATAAGTTGTATAACACAAGCACGCACACACGGACGGTTCGTCGTCAAGGAAGGCAACGGGGGCAAGGGCGGTTCGGTTGGACACAGAAGTTGGACGGAGAAAAGGGTGAAAATGGAAGCGCAAGAAAAAAACAGGAAAAATAATTGATAACAATGATACCGTTCGTTCATCGACCATTGGAAAACGATCGACGATTAGATCACCAAGCAGGCATCGATGCGCAAGAAGAAAAAGTGGTGTGTAACGACGAGATTATTCGAAAATTGTGGCAAAATGTGGAAATTTTTGTCGAAGTGTAAACGATAAAAAGGGCAATTAAAAACCGAAGGAAATGGGCAAATGATGGGAGGGTGGGAAGAGAAAGAGAAAAGAAGAAAAAAAAATAATAAAATAGTACCATTAGTTCCGGAACGGTAGCGCGGCAAATGCCTCGTCACTCGTAACGATCGTAAAGATCGAGCAAAAAATACCAAACACACAAACCAAACAGAGACAGACAGAAACGAAGGAAAAGACAAACCAAGATAAGGTAACAAATGGAAGATAATGTAACAAAACTAGACAAAAGTGAGGACTAGTGAACGGAGATGTACATAGCTTAGTACAACATTACGGGAACGAGAAAAACAAACTCGATCATATGGCACTTCGGAACCGGTGGAAGTAAAAGAACGGTTTGAAGTAAAAATGGGATGGAACACCAGCCCCTAAAACAAACACAATGAAAAAATAAAACAAACCATAACGAAAAGGGATTTGGGGTGTAATTATGATTCAGAAATGGATGTGTTGTTCACTTGATTTCCATTTTCGAAAACCGTGTAACCGTGTGTGCTTTTATGAAGAGGATTGATGTTTTAAAGAAGTTGGAAAAATTTAGTTTTATTTTATAAGATTGTTAAGTTAAAATAGCTCTCATTTGCTTTGCTTGGTTTTTGCTTTCATTAGAGTAGATTGTGGTGATTCGGAAGTCGGTTTAAACGATATCAACTTTCACTCAACAATAACACTAGAATACATTGATTTGAAAACTTGCCCGAATGCTTTTTAGGGGTCATTTTGACACCTGTTTTTCAACACGCTGTAACTTCGTCAGTTTTCAAGATTATTTTAAATCCGTAAACGGCTACTTTTTAGTCTATTTGTTTACTATCTTTTGGCGTTTTTCGTTTTTTGATGCACTTCTCCATCATTCCGCTAGCTCGGTGTGAAGCATAAAAGATCGATTGGAACCGAATTTTAATACTTTTCATCTTTTGTGCCATCATTTGTTATCTTAAAATATGAAATTAATTTTTAAAGGTGGTTTACGGTATAAGCTTTCTAGCGCATATTTTTTCCAATTTCTATTTCACACTTTACAGTTTGTCAAGGTACAGTTCCAGAAAAATAAAAGTTGAAAAGATTAAAAATCCGTTTGCAATCGATCTTTTTTGCTTCACACCGAGCTAGCGGAATGATAAAGAAGTGCATCAAAATTCGTAAAACATCAAAAGATAGGGAACAAATATCTTAAAAGTATCCGTTTACAGATTCAAAAAATCTTGAAAACTGACGAAGTTACAGCGTGTTGAAAACAGGAGTCAAAATGACCCCTAAACAGCATTCTAGGGATAGCCAAATTGGCTTTCGGAATTGGTCGATCAAAAAAATCTGAAATTATTTTTCTTATATCCTACTTTGGATTTTAAGACAAGCCTATTTTTTTTTAAATATTCAGCCGTTTTCGAGATATTAAATGTGAAAATCGCGTTTGGATTAAAATGACCCCAAGTTGGATTCTAGTGTCAACTGTCAAATACCTCAAAACTAAAATTACAATGGCAACGTAAAATTGTTATGCTGTAAGTTCAATCACTCTCTGAATAATGCGATCGGATTTTCCTGATCTGTTTCTACAACAATGTGTACTATGATTTCCAAGCCTACTTTTCTTTTTATATTTAACTCGCATAGATTGCTTGTTCGACCTCTTCCTCGTTTTCTCCATTAATTCTGTTGTTTGAACGGAAGATACTGTAATCATTTGTTTGATTACAAATTACAAAAATGAAGAAATCAAATTGGTCGCATTCCAATACGATTAAAAGTCCACAAACTAGTTTCTGTGTGATGTGTGTGGGTATGATTTGTGCTGCGACCTTCCCATAATTAACCCGAAACCCCTTTTGCTTGGCAAAGCAAACATAAGTGCACCACTGACCGATTAAAACTACGATCCACCATACCCTTGTTTCTGCTATTTACAGATTAGAATTGCCGAAGAGATTACGGGCTGGGGACGGGCTGTAAGAACAGCGGAACAGAACCCCCCCGGACGGACCTCATCCACAACACAACACAAAACAACCCAAATTTGGCCCGGTAATGGAGGGTAAAGGTAACGGTAGGCACGAGAGATAGTAGAGTGAGGCCTGTTTCGAGCCATGTTGGCGGCGAAAGGAAAGTGTACCGATAACCGAATGCAAACACTAATGGCAAATAATTGTGCTTTCCCACCCCCGCCATCCCCCCGTGATGGTGATTTGATGGACCCAACGGTCGGTAAATCGACCGCTAAATGTGCAAGAGGAAGCATTATGTTACAGCGGAACGAATGCGAACGGTGTCCGATTGGAAGTGCGAGATGTTGGCTCGTGCCTGCCCGGTGAGATGCGGTTGTTACGAGGCGAGATAACGGGGTGGGGGAGGTATTGGGAGAAGGGAAAGATGAAGGATGACCGACAAGCAAAGGAAAACAAGAAGGCCTTTTGTGCGGGTGGACAGAGGCACATCACCACCTACCTGCAGTATGGCCGGACCGAGCACCGGCACCAGAAAGCCCTGGTAGAGGAAGTCGAGCAGCTGCTGGCGTATCATCGTGTGGGCGACCTGGACGACGGCATTGCAGAACTCGAGCGAGTTCATGAACAGCGTCAGCTCGGGCAGCTCGGTCACGTCGTCGGTCGTGATGCGATACCAGTCGACGGTTTTGATTTCGATCTGGTTCGGCAGGCGCGAGTAGAGCCCACCGAGCCCGGTTACCAGGACCGGACAGATCGACGAGTAGGTCGCGATGTACGTGCCGACGTTCGAGTTCTTCTGCGAGAGCGCCATGCAGAGGAGCAGTGCGTCGCGCGCCTGATGACCCAGTGACCCCTCCCGGTGCACGTACGGAATCAGCAGCGAGAAAATGATGAAACTGAGGGTAGATGAGGGAGTGAATGTGAGGAAGAATGCAATAATGACGCAACGCAATAATCATCGAACTATGGAACTCACTTCGTGTGGCCGCCGTTGCTGGTCTGCTGGCTGTGGGTTTGTGTTTGCGTCGTGGAGAAGAAGAACAGATCGAGAAGGTGCACGTTCTGCATCAGCACCACGCACAGCTGGTTGAGCAGGATCACGAGCCGCTTCTCCACGTCGGGCGGATAGATTTCGTTCTGGCTCGAGGCGAGCAGCTTCAGCAGCGGCCTGAGGAACGGTTCGTGCACCAGCAGCTGGTGGCGGGAGTGGCTGACCAGTTGCTCGTAGAGCTTCAGCTGCTCCAACCGGACGGCATTGGCATATCTGCGGGCGAAGGTGAGAGATTTAATTGATTTGGAATTGAAATCGCATATGACACTTTTAACTCAAGGGTGGATGCGTACCTTCCCGTTTTAATGCCCCACTCGTACAGCTTGTCGAGCAGGTTCTCGCTGAGGAGGTGCTCCAGGCACGGCGCAGGGGGTGCCGTCTGGCCGGGCAGGCTGAGCTTGTTGCAGTGATGCAGTTCCATCAGCAGCAGCGTCACCATATGATCCAGATGAGTCACCACGCCGAGCACGTCGTCGTGCGATTGACTTCGGTAATTCTGTAAGAAAGGAAAAACACGAAGTTTTTTTTCGGATTACTCCTTTTTAGAAGAGAACTAGCTTGAAGCCCCGGCGAAGCTCGGGGAGGGTGAACATTGAGGCTGCTAAGATTTTTATTTTTGGTTCGTATCCTATGGTACATTCAGTGTCTTTGTAATCACTTTGTAATACCTTGCGTACATGAGTGTTATTCCAGAGGTCCCGTGTTCCAATTTGGAGTGGGAAAAACTTTTTTGAAACTTATAAATATTTTTTTCATGGTTGTTGTTTTTCTACAGATTTGCAATTGTTACAATTTGAGCATATTTTGAAACACATGTTTAAAATAAAAATATTCTCGCACAGAGGAGGGTTCGGTCCCGGTTAGGATTCGAATCTACGCCGTCAAGGTAGTCGGTGCCCATGGCCCGATTTTCTAACCGGCTTACAGAAACATACTGGTTTCTAATTTCCTCTTTAATTTGTCACTCACAAATGGTGCAGTGGTATGAGAGTTTGGGTCTGGTGCCAGCGGCAAGCAGTTCGAATCTCGGTTAGGTACAATTCTTCTACCATGCGAAAGCGGAAGATTGGTAAAACCCGTGTTCGAGTCCCGTTTCCACGTAGAGGTCGATTCGAAAAAAGCATACTTCTCGTGCTATTAAAAAAGTAGAGTTTATTGCCTCATCTCATCACGGGACTTTGAAAGTGAGATATATAAAAATATAAAAATATTATACAATATAGATTAAAAAAAAAAAACATTATCCGAGATGCCACGAGCAATCGTTTTATCGTGACGGACATATGTGATCTTATTAAAAGGTGTTTAGAAACATGGAAGAGAGCGTTTTTATATGTTTGCGTCTATGAAGTTTATTAAACAGCTCCATAGGGAAGCAAACGGTAGCGCGAGGCCATACCACGCCACAAGTTGGTAGGTTCGAATGGCGGTACACAAAAAAGAAAAAGAAAAAAATTAAAGTCATTCTCAACGCGAGACACATGCCAATTGATCAAATAACCTGTCTAGAAAGAGTGGCATATAAACTTAATACTAGTCATAGTACCAGGAGCTTATGATTTTGTATCTCCATCTCCAATACTTACTCATGTTGTTCTAGAGGGTTTTGTTTCTTTGAGCCAATTGAGATTGTTATTTTAAGGACGCTGCAAAATTGTCCACGTAGGAACACGTCATCACGTCAACAAGGACACGTCGAACCATGTTGGAAGTGATAGAAAAATATCGCTCTCACACCGTGTTCTGTGTGTCTGTGAAAGTTTAGGATTTTATCCTAATAACTGCGATTCGGTTGGGTTGAGGTTGAGATCAAACGAAAATCAATTTTAAGAGTAATCATCTAAAGCGATGACGTATCTACGTTATTATAAATATTCTTTCTAAACAACTAAATGTCGAAGAAATAAGTTTTTTTTGCCGAAAGTTTCCCTTTTTTATTGCATCTTTATTGACCTTCCCTTAAACAATTGTATTGTTTCGGATGAAGGAAAGAATGCTGCTCGACGCGACCTTCGCGAAAACATTGGGATATGTTGCGCAGCTAAAGTGGCCCCATGATGTGATACCGACCAATCGATTGTTGCACACGAGCGGGCCACCGCTATCACCGGAACACGTGCCGACATTGGGTGCTTGGGCGCAAATCATTCTAGGAAAAGAGAAAAGTTGGCTCCACAATGTATCACGAAATGTTTTTTCCCACTTTTGTACTTACTGTGCAGTTACAGGATTGCCTAACCACGCTGAACAAGTATTTGATGCTAACAGTTTTAGCTGCCCAACCATTAACGTAGGTGACATAGGACTATTCCGGTAGGCCGTACTTCCCCATCCCGACGTGTAACATGTAGTTGGGTTGGTGGACGAAATTGTGATTTCCGTTTGCTGAAGAAGTATAGGTGCTACATTCTAAACCCCAGCAAAGGTACCAGTTATAGTTATGACGGCCACATCATTTTCATTATTATTAGGATTGTAGTTTGGATGGATTTTGTACGAGCTTACTAGGAATAACGTTCCAAGATCAAAAGTGGAGCTCCCTCCGCGGAGTGTAATCTGGAAAAATAATCAGTGTTTATCAATCCCATTTTAACGGACGAACAGTTGCTTCTTACACCACCAGCAGGTACACCCTCGTTTAGGCAGTGTGCGGCAGAGACAGCATTCTTGTTGGAAATAACAACAGCTCCGCAATAGAATGTATTATATTTGAAAAGGACTAACATAAACGGATAGCTGGTAATTGCTGCTGTTACACCGTTTATAATCCTTCCAGAAGGGGCTCCTTTGTTGGGACCAGACTCGGTACGATTTTGCCCATGGACGCTGCCACAGAGCAGTACTATAAGCACGATACCACACACTAGCTTCATCTTGCTTGACTAACTGACTGATGTGGAGATTTTTGTCGAATATATAGGGTAAATCGGGCACCCAGCTTCATCATTTCTGGGATTTATTTTTTAGTGTATCAGTCTAAAACATGCGGATACACTGTCGCGAACACTTAAACACTGACATCGAACTTAAGTCCGATTGTGTCAATATTTAACCGGTTGCTTCATCGAAGGTTCTTCACTATAGGATAACAAGGTTGGGTGATGCTTCTTCCTTCGCAGTGTGTAACTTTTTTATTTTCATTCCTGTATTATCATTTTATGTTACTGAAAGTGAAGGTAATTACATGTTTTAAGATTGTAGGTTTAATGGTCGGTTTTATACATAGTTTCGCTTCGTTAACACAAAAAGTGTTTGATTCATTGGAGCCAAACATTATTAGTTCATTTTCGCTCTAACAGGAGTTTGAAATTGAAAAAAAAATTCATTTGTTACATATGTTCACTAGTAATAAATTATTGAGGGTGTATGCTATTATTGTTTCATTGTCTACGTACACTGGGGGAGTTACTTCATGATACATATGTAAAACACTGTAGGTAATAGTAAGCCCTCAATGGGGAAGACATGACCGAAGAAGGTCGTAAATGTAAAATGTACTGTTTAAAATATTCTTCTTTCAAAAATCCAGAAATTGGCAATAACCGCGGATGAGGAAAGTTATACACCACCATATGTGTTATTATTATGTTATGCACCACTATAAAGAAATAATAAATGTTGACAAATTAGTTACAAAAATATAGAAACTTTTAATTTCTTATTTACACGTTCCAGAATCTATTGGTATTGTGATTGATACATGCAGTTGATAATCACGTTCTGTGCAATTGATGTTAAACTTATACTGATGCTGAAAATGTGAAAAAGCATAGATATCAGCGTACACTATCCAGTTAAAATTGCGTTTCTGTAACTAAGAAAAAACGCGCACGATTTTCAGTTGTATCGCAGAAGCTGCCTTTCGGCACGGAAATACATTTCCTTTTCGGTTCGCGAATTAACAGAGCATAATGGTTGAAAATGATAATTCCAATCACACCGCGCGGACCCAACCTAACCCAGATAAGTATGCAAAGGCAAAAGGTACACTAAATGGGAACTGCTACCGTGGAAAAATGATATTTATTTAATTTGTAAATGAGTAGAAAGCAAACATCTTCGCGGCCGACGGGGGAACCGGATGGATAGGTGCATCGCCGGGGGGAGGAGTGGGAGCGTAAGGCGCGTGAAAATGCATAATTGCATAGTCCTACATTTTTTGTGTTTGTTTTTTCGCGCGTCGTCTCCCTTCCCCCTTCCGATCGCCCTCCACGCCCGCTTTTGCTTTGCCCTTTAATTATGCGACGCCATTTCACCGTATGTAGACCTTGACGGACCTGCATTTGTGCAGCGGCCCTAGTGGTCAGGGTGGTTCGAGGGTGGCTCGAGGGTGTGAAGATATGCGAAAGCAAAAAAAAAAGAATACATTTCCTACTCGCTGTTGTTTGCTGGTGATGCCTACAAGCGTCCTGGTGCATCGATACACCAACCTGCTGCATTGGGAATCCGCGAGTTGGTCCGCGCACATGTTCCACATGGTTGTTTTGCACGTGTAAGTAATTTTTTTTTCTAGCGCACTGGGTTTCCTATGCATTGTGAGGCTTTCGACTTCAAAACCTCTTTTTTGCATCAATGTCCACGGAAGAAGCGCATGTTGTAGGATGTTGTTAATGGCAGTAAAGAAAGCATAACCGTTTCTAGAAACGTCACGAATGAATCATCGGGTTTTTTTTTCGCCCTTATCAGCTTCCAACAACATTGCCTGCGCAACCGAAAGTTACTCTAGGAGACATTTAGTGATGTCTAAGAAATCGAACAAATGTAACAAAAATACCATCACCCGTTGGACGAATAATTACACGGTACGATCGAGGATACAGTTATTCGGTGGCGGCTATTTTTTCCCTTTTTTCCTGAATAAAAAAATCTCCCTTGTGAACTAAAGGCACAGATAAAGCATCTTTTCCACCCCGGAAAAAGGGGGGACCACAGCACGTGTGAACCGCACAATGGTAGCAATTATGGTGAGATTCACGGGTGCCAGCTTTCCGTGAGAATTACATAGGATTACGCGTCTTTCGTCTTATGATTCGTCTCGGGGTCTTTTCGGTCGAGCATCGCAGCATCCACGTGAACGAGAGACCTGCTATGGAGGCTCACGTTCACAGACAACCGACGGCTTCAGACCCCACTCCCTTGAGCATCATGATTTCATTATGTTGAAATCGAGCTCAGTGGGCTTTCACGCGGGACAATTTTCGGTGGTGCTGGGGAGTGGCACACATCACACATCGCCTTGGGACCGATGGAAGACGAATGGGTTGCCCGAAATGGATTAATTTCACTAACGCGTATAGTGGTGTTGCTGACAGTGTTGTAACCTGCAATGCTCGAATGCAACCGGTAGAGTTAATACAGGCCTGGCATTCAAAAGGCATTCAAATTGTTCGGAAAATCGTGCAATAATTCATGCAAGGTATGAAGTTTAATAACTTCAAACCCATCTCATACAAACGACCCATCAATTGACGGTGTTTAGTTTTTTAAAGTTGTCAAAATGTTAAAGACAAACTCCTCACAAAATGAAAATAAGGCAAACTAGTTCGTATATCCACCAAAATATATCTCCATGGTGTGCCTCATATTTGTTAGGACACTTCAGACCAGACCGTCATAAAGCAGGTCAGGAAAAATTCAGCATCTTTCCTTGAGAATTATTTTTAATGTCAAGTGATATGGAATATTTCTGGGGTTTTCAAATCAAATATTTTTTGTATGATAAATAATACGAATCAGAAGATTACAGAAAATCGTAAGTTCTGTACTACTCACCCTACAACACTTACTAATAATTAAGAGCTAATGACATCGGTATGTGCTTCTCATGCATTTCCTACAATAAATTAATGTCTATCTTGTTGGTAATTTTTGATAGCCAGCTGTCATTAGTTCTAAAAAGTTTTTGCTGCATAATTGTATGAAAATGCAACATGAAAGTTATAATAATATTTAAAACATATTCTACGAGAAGGTTAGTCTTTGCCTGGTTGTCGAAAACCGACTGTTTAATAAATTTTATAAACAAATTAAATCGACAAAGATTGTTCTAAAAAAGTGTGCTAAAACCGCTTGGCAGTCAACGTGTTAAATGTGTCTTCGGTGTTTAAAAAAGGCAAATTTCGCACAACCATGTTACATCAACATAGTCGTACGTTATCAACGGAAACATGGCCTGAAGTAAACCAAATTAAACTCGAACGAACTGAATTGAATGGAATGGGAAAACCCGCTTCGGCGGGTTGGGGGGCATGAGGAAAAATGTCGGTCGTCGTTTAAAGTGACGTTCCCAAAGTGATTAAAATGGCTGAAAAACATTTTCATTGAAAATTAATGCAGAATGAAAGCGATTCGGGGTGGGTTCGCTGGGAGTATGTTGCTAATTTATTTTTTCAAGAAGCCGACCCCGAGAAACCGTTGACCCCTTTTCCCTTAGGAGTTTAGGAACTATTTTTTCCACGTAACACCTGCACGAAAACTGTGTCACCTGTTTGATGAAAAATCTAATGGCGCAAGCAACAAACAACTTTTAGAAATAAAATGCTGTAAATCATTTTAAAATACTATTTTACAAAATGTTACTTTCAACATGTTGTTTTTCCCGCATAGCTAAGAATTCGAAAAAGGGACAATTTTTCTTTTGTATGTTGTGTTATGCCAAATGATGGATTTTTTCTTCCATACCAGGTTGCTCACCTCTGCCTGCATCAATAATTCATCAGCACAATTTTGGCACAATGGGAATGGAATTGTGTCATTCGCTGTGCGTGTTTATTTCTGCCGCCTTTTGGATTTCTCATAGCAAGTTCGTTATAAAGTTCATTATTTTGGTACGAACCGAAAAAAAAAAAAACACTGGAAAAACAAAACCCCACCAAGCCATTTCCTCCTTTCAGTCGATGTGGATACACATGCTATGTGCGTTTTTTTTCCTCCCGTAGTGGGTGGGGGTGGTATACGGTTTCACAAAGATGCAATTTGTTTGACGGAACGTTGATGCAACGTTTTCGGCACTTTTCTAGAGCGATCTGCTGTTTCCATTTTTTTTGGCTTTGTGCTATTTGGTATTTTTCTTCTCAGCTATGTTAGATTTTTCTTGTACTCTGTAACCGTTAATTTGGGCCTCCCTCCCCCCGTCGTCAAAAAGCACAACCCGTGAGCTTGATGATTTTCGGTGCATTTTTTTCTACCTTTCCAAGGTGGATGCGACCGTGGATAAAAACAATAGAAGGTAGGCATACGACAAAAAAGTAGAGTCACAAAAATTCAGAGTGCAGTACAGAAGCGAATGCTTTCAATGTGTGTGAA
>KE525318.1:690908-729714 GCA_000441895.2 Anopheles sinensis | reverse complement strand
CGTTCTCCGGTTTGCACGAGCGGCTGCGATGGCGGTGGGGCTAATGAACCAAGCCATCCTTGGGACGCGCGCCGTTCTTCTTCCTCTTGGCTCATTCTACGACGCTTCTTTGGTGGCGAAATCGTTGCGCGGCGGAGTTTTATGGCACTTTTTCTCGTCGCCAGCTGTTATGTTTAAAACGTACTTAACTTTATTTGTATAACTCTCAGACAAAATACACATTAAAAGAAACACAACTGTGCACTGCTCCGCACGTCTGCTTGCAACGGAGGTCGGGAGCCAAGAGAACGAGGGCCAACGCTTCGGCCCCGTTTGACCCCCTGATCCTTTATCAGACCCGATAACGGCATCACGCGACGATGGATCTCATCGCCGGAGAGCCCGGGGATTTATGCCGCTTGGCCGAAAACTCCGTCCATAACATTCGGTATCGATTAATGAGTAATAGTTTTCTTACTTGGTGAGCTTACTTGAACCTAATCCGAGTAGATGTGTATTATTATTCGCTTGTTACATTACAATACCGCCGTTTTTCTTTAATAAATGATTTTCGTAGCGGCTTTTAAACCGAATTCAGTAATGTACAAATTAAATCATATAATAACAGTTCCAAAAGCTGCTAGCAAGTGATGACAAACGACCGAGTACAGGTATTTTCGTTTATTGTGCATTTAACTTTTCTACATTTTATTAAGCCACCTTATTTTTCTTGATGAAAAAAAGAATGCCGCCCGATGAAATTAAGCGACTTTATTTTTCTTGATGAAAGAAAGAATGCTGTTTGACGAAACCTTTGCGAACACATTATCACTCGATTTCGGGCAGCCTCGTACACCCCAAGATGTAATGCCCACTAATCGTTTATTGCATACAAGGGGTACACCGCTATCACCGTTGCACATACTAACGTTGTTGAAGTAAGCGCAAATCATTCTACGAAGAGAGAAAAGTTTGCTTATGATGCTATCGCGAAACATTTCTTACCTACTGGACTTACTGTGCCGTTAATTGCGAAGGGTTCCAGGTACGTGCGCAAGTACCATGTGTTAGCAATTGCAAATCCGCATACTGTAGATTATCAGCAACACTACCGGTCGAAGTAACTCCCCATCCTAAAGCGTAGCAGCTAGGTGGGTTAGTGGACGAAATTGCGATTTCTGTTTGTTGTAGACGTATCGGCGCAAAACCAGTCATGGGGCTAGATGTAGTTACAATGGCCACATCATTGTCTTTGGTGCTTGGATTGTAGCTCTGGTGAATAATGAAGGAGCTGACTTGGTATACGACTCCTCCACTGTCTTTACTGTTGCTGCCCGCTCTCAATGTCAGCTGCAAGAGTTTAGAAGTGTTGTATTGTGTGCCACGTGAGCCAACTAAATAGGCGGTCTTAATTTCTCACCCTATTTTTTGTTGAAATTTGGTATAGACAGTGAGCGGCAGTTACAGCGTTTTTAGATGAAATAATAGCAGCACCACAATTAAAGGTTGTAGTACCAGCAGGAGAAATACTAACAATCTTAAGAAATACCATAAATGGATAGTTTTTGATTGAAACCGATTTACCGTTCACAATCCTTCCAGAAGGGGTTCCTTTGTTGGGATCGGATTCGGTTTGATTTTGCCCATGGACGACGCTGCCACAGAGCAGTACGATAAGCACGACACCACACACTTGCTTCATCTTTTTGCAGACTGATTCAAGCGGAGACTTTGCACGAATATAAAAAGAAATATCGATCCCGAGCCCAATCATATACATATTTAATTTATGTATGCGCCTGCAATACACTGCAAGGTATAGTAACATAGGGTTTGCTTTGGTATCGGTGACATCTTAGAGGATTAGAACAATCTCCAAGAATGGAGACCAGGTTCCAGCCTGTTTCAACATTTAACCAATTGTTTAAGGCTTCAGAAAACGAGGCAGAAAGATTCAGCTTCAAAGATAGCTCCTCTTACTACTTTCGCTTTCTGGGATTTGATCCTGTGTCTATGGGCGTGTATTTGATTTTTGCATTCGTCTTTCATGGTCATTTGAATCATAAAGGTTATTTAGATTGAACGACGCCTTTGGTTTTGATAACTACTCATGACGAGGATTATATATCGCACTGGTAAAAACATTCAATTTTAGTCATATAGAAAATTCTCGACCAACATGCAAAGTCTCGCAAAGACATCAGAATTGGTAATGTAAAAATGAATGTCCCAGGAGTAGAAAACTATGTCTTATTTCGGAAAACAAGATTTTTTTTACCGAACATTTAAAAAAATTTAAAATGGTATTTTTACTAAGACGAAAAATTCGATGTGATATTTTTCTTGTTTACAGCTTGAGGACAAACGAAAATGAGGTGACCAACTTGTGGCAGTTGAATTACTTGGAAAATGCTTGGAATATATCTTCTATATTTGCCGAATGATTTGCACTCGATTTAACAATGTCGATTCATACAACGGGAATAGAGGAAAACTTAGCATAAGATTATTTTTGGATACATTGCATAGATCAGCAAGTATATTGATTATAAAGATAGAACTTCAAAAAAGTATTTACAATGTTGGTTATTACTTTTTGAAGTCAAATTTCCAGTTTTGTTTTGAAAACATCCACCGATCAGCAAAACATCTTTCCTGTATTCTGGTTGCATGAAACGGGGTTGTTTTTCAGTATGAAGACACAAACCGACTGATCAAATAACCTGTCTAGACTCTCAGAAGATGGAACACACGCACAGTATTAGCCAGAGCAGAAGTGGTATTTGCACCACCAATACTCACTAATGCTACCTTGTGAAATTCTCAGAATTCTCAAAGTGATAAACACATTGCTTTGAAACAGTATCAAACAATATCATCCATCCTGTTCTTATTCAACGTGAATTGGAAGTGCGTACCGTAGTACTTCATATGTATCCGTGATAGTACACATATTTTCCATGGGACAATTTAAAAGTGTTTTCGTGTGAATCATGGCTTATGAAATTCATATCTTTACCGAACTGAAGTAAGCGAAGTTCTCGTTTCAAAATACGGGGTTTGTTTTATATGTTTATGAGCGCGTTCTTTATTTTAATAACAGTTTTAGAATCGCTTGTAGTCAACCAAAATTATACACACTGTGTTCTATCATCCAAAAGCGAAATTGTGCCCATATGCGCTCTACTTATACCTTGTTCAATGGATCAACGTCCTGGTTCAGATTCGGATGAGCGCTAGGGCAGCTAGCGTGAATCGTTTCTAACAATGGAGTTATAGTATCCTCGAATAACTGCAATTTCTATGAACTATAATAGGAACCGAAAAACCAACATAGGTGGAATCTGCCTGATTTTGACCAACATAGGTGGAATCTGCCTTCACGCAAAAAGTCTGCAACAGCTACTAGAAGTCAATTAAAAATCAGTGGTAGAGCATTAAAATGCATTTTATTCGCATTTGAGCACATTTTATTGATCCGATTTGTACCTCTTAATAAAGTTAAGAATGTTGGCTGACGGTACGTTTGTGAATCCATTATGACCAGACGGCGGGCAAAACTCTCCTGCGAAAGATGTAATGCCAACCAAATTACCATTGCATACAAGTGGGCCACCGCTATCACCACCGCACACACTGACATTGTTGTACTGGGCGCATACCATTCTATGGGGAGAAAAGTTTGCCAATGATCTCATCACACAATATTTACAAGCCCCTTCTGTACTTACTGCGGAGTTAAGCGAAACTGGCAGGAATTGGTCGGCACTAACTGTAACCACGTGTACTGTAGGTTATCAGGAAAGGTACGAGTCGAGCCATTTGTAAGTCCCCATCCCAAAGTGTAGCACCAAGTAGGGTTGCTGGACGAAATAGTGATTTCCGTTTCCTGAAGAGCTATCGCTCGAAGGTTTGGATAGCTACTAAAGTATCCATTTATAGTTATGATGGCAGCATCATAGTCCAGGGTTTTAGGATCGTATCCTGGGTGAACAATCCAGCTGGCAACCGGGATCGTGTATCCTTCACCATTTGATTTATTGCTACCTGCTCGCAATATTATCTGGATCAATTTTATATTATTTTTTAGAGACCCACGTCTTAACTTCCATCCGTCGCTTTACACCTTACCTTTGTTAGACCTCTCGGTAGACAGTGGGCGGCAGTTAAAACATTCTTGTTGGAAATGATGCTACCACCACACAAATAAGACAAACCGTCTGCATGAGTCGTAATGATTGACACCACGAACGGAACGGATTGAATCGATACAGATTGACCGTTGACAATCCTTCCAGAAGGGCCTCCTTTTTTGGGACCGGATGGCGTTTGAGTTTGCCCACGGACGACGTTGCCACAGAGCAGTGCGATAAGCACGACAAAAGACACTTGCTTCATCTTTCCACTGACTGAATCAAATGGAGAATTTGAGTGATTATATAAAGACATAATGTGGCAAAGCGAGTTTTATTTAGCCCATGTGAGGATATGTGTGGAACCAAACGATTTCTTTTGGTACTGGTGCCATGTTGCACGCATGCAATTTTAAAACAAAATCCTGGACTCGGGTAGGAGAATCAATCTGTATCAATATACGTACCTATTGTTTGCTCCTTCGGGAGACGATATTGGATGATGCTTTTTCTTCAATTGCCTGAAAACGACCACAGATGCTATTTTTAAATTTTCTAGAACATTCGTTTTGCGTGCGTGGATAACCGTTTTTTCGCAAAGAAGGAAACGGACCGATTTGAGATATCGATAGAGGATTTGTTATATCAAAAGTCGATGCATTGATACACTGTCATGTTTTGCACTACGAAATCAAGCTATGCCGAAATTTCTTGACAGTGATTTCGGCTGGGGGGGCTTTATTTGGGATTTTACCGGAAATCTTATGAACCGCAGGAAAAAAAACGGATTCGAAACAAATTTATTCGATCGAAGTCCGTGCTGAAGGCCATTGTCTCATCCATGAGATACTTTTCATCACCACGTCGGCAGCTGTTTTATAACGAATGTATTGTTTGTTTAATGCTGCACACTCTGTACTCACGTAACTCCTAGGCTGTTTTTTAGTACTCTTTTTATGTTTCCAAAACAGGACGGTTTATGAGAGGTTCAAATAACAGCTAAGGCTTAAAATAATCAACTGCGTTGAATTGATTGGTAAATCTGTGCTTAAAAAAGGTTGCTACCTCGAAGGAACAACCAATAGTTGTTTAATACGTTTGTAAGTTCTATACGTTTATATAAATTTGTTTAATATTTTTAAGGTACGTCCGTGGTGGACCAAAACCATAACCTCTTAATTCAATCATCCAATAGCAACGTTGTCCACAAAAGCGCTCGAATTATACCTTGCTCAATGGCTCAGGTTCGGAAGAACGCAATGGCCGATGTCGATAAGTTCCATATTAGTCGATTTTACCCTTTTTTTAAATTGGCAGTTGGCGCGTACCGTCCCGAACAATGCGGATACATTGTACCCGAAATACTGGAACTTTACAGAACTATAATAAGGACCAACAAATCGACATAGGTGGCATTTGCCGTGTTCAGCCCGATCTTAATTGGCGATAAAACTTTTAAAAAGCTGCTAGAAGTTTGTCAAAATATGCGGGAGAGCAAGGGTATTACCGTTCCCAACTTCACCAGGACAATTGTGATGGCAAATCATGTAAAATCCAATAAATCATCAATTCTTCACAAATTGTTAAAAAAAAACTTTATTTTCCTTTCAGGATTTGGATTATGGACATTTCATTAATTCGACATGTACGTCTTGATGAAGTTAAGAATTTTAGCAGATGAAACTTTTGCGAAACCATTGTGACCAGATGGTGGGCAGCCAGGGATGACAAAAGATGTAATACCGGCCAATCGATTATTGCATACAAGCGGGCCACCGCTATCACCGCCGCACATACTGACATTGTTGTACTGGGCGCATACCATCCTATGGGAAAAGAAGTTTGCCAATGATCTTATCACACAGTATTTTTCTTTTTTTGTACTTACTGTGGCGTTAAGCGAAATGGGCAGGAATTGGTCGGCACTAACTGTAACCACGTGAACTGAAGGTTTTCAGGAAAGGTACCAGCCTGAGCATTTGTAACTCCAAATCCCACAGCGTAGCACCAAGTAGGGTTGCTGGACGAAATAGCGATTTCCGTTTCCTGAAGAGCTATCGCTCGAAGATTTGGATAGTTACCAAAGTATCCATTTATAGTTATGACAGCTGCATCATTGTCCAGGGTTTGAGGATCGTATTGTGGGTGAACAATCCAGTAGGCAACCGGGATCGTGTATCCTCCACTGTCTTTTTGGCTGCTGCCTGCCCTCAATATTATCTGAAACAGTTTTAAACCATTGTAAAGAGGCCTGCCTCTTGCAACTGTCACTTTACTGCTTACCCTTGTTAGGCCTCTCGGTAGACAGTGGGCGGCGGTTAAAACATTCTTGTTAGAAATTATGGTACCAGTACACACAAACGTTTCACCTTTATCATTAGTCATTACTAGTGACACCGTGAACGGAACGGATTGAATCGATACAGATTGACCATTCACAATCCTTCCTGAAGGGGCACTTTTGTTGGGACCGGATTCGGTTTGATTTTGCCCATGGACGCTGCCACAGAGCAGTACCATAAGAACGACAACAGACACTTGCTTCATCTTTCTACTGAATGAATCAAGTGGTGATTTCGCGCAATTATATAGGGGACATCGCCAAACCATATGCACATGGGGATATACGCATAGCAACAAGGGATCTGTTTTGGGACATGTGACATTACGCGAATGTACTTTTTAAAAATACAATAAAAAATTGTTATAAAGTAAGATATAAGAAAAATATCTTGGACGCTTGGAAGAGAATCAATCTGTATCAATATAAGACCAATTGTTTGCAGCCTCAGGGAACGAGGTCGGATTATTATTTTTCTTCCGAATGCATCACCTTGAAATCGACAAATATTTTCGAGAAAAATGTTTGTTGTGAAAAAATGTGAAAACCGTTTGTTTTTCCTCACCGGAAGTTTACCCAACGTATCGAAATGTTCTCGAACATCCGCTTTGCGAACGAGGATTGCTTTTTTTATCGCACTCAGGATGATGATATCAAATCGACGTCTATGGGAGCGTATTAATTTGACGCATTTAGATTTCATGGTCATACCAATGTTATTCAGGGGATTTTTTTTTGTCGAGATATCATGTATTGCTATACTGCCATAATTCAACTAAGTGCTTTCATTCTCAATTGCGTTGCGAAATCAAAGCTCCGCATAATTTCTTTAAATGGTGATTTTGATTTAATAATTAGAAAATCTTCACTGTAGTTTGATTCTCTTCGTCGCTCTCAAAGTAACGTGAGTTTTCAGGCACAGGTCGTTTACCCGTATTAGCTGGTATCGGGACATTTTTTTCCTTATCTATTCATATATTTTTCAAAGGTTCGCCACGTGGGATGTACATAGTTCCTGCAGCTTAATATTAATACTAATTAAACAAAAAACGCGAGGAAAAGTGATATGGATTATATATGGGAGGTGGTTTGACTTGAACGAAAGGAGGGGATGGAGACGTTGTACTCAAACAGGTGCTGCTGCGAATAAGAGGATCATTTTGTGAAAAACGTGTATGGTGGAATGAAAACCCCTCGTGTTGAAACATTTTTTACGGAAAAGAAATGTTTAATCAAATATTTAAAACCTCATTTTTCTTTCCATACTTATGATCTTTTCTCAATTGAAATTTGTTTTGCTTCTCATCGCTCGTATAAAAAATTTGTCATCGTTCAACTATAAATATCAAGAGACGACAAACGATATCTTTACGAATAAACAGCCAAGCGAGACACTCACTGCATGTTAGATTGGAGACTTTGTTAGTACTTCAATTAATGATAACGCTTTTGAAAAACGTTATTTATGGATTGTTTTTGTAATCATAGACGATGATGCAGTTAACCATTTGCCATTTATCTTTAAATTTTCTTGTTGTCTACTTAAGAAGCTAAAAAAACACCAAAACAAGTGTTCGCTGACTTGATAGTGTCAATCACCTTCAAATCCAATCGGAAAGTTTGCCATATAGCCTCAGTGCCGTAGACTAGTGAGTTTTCACATGTCTCGGATTTCGTTGTTTGTTTAATTCAGCTTGTTTGTAATTTTGTAAGGAACAACACTCTGGCTGCACGGTACTTCCATGTTGTCTTGGTTTTTGTAGTATGGTGTAATCAAAAAGCATGTTGTTGCAAGTAAACTTTTAAGCATACTCAATACTAGAGCAAGTATTCAATCCATAACAGATAGCTTAAAACACTATATTTGCATCTAAGGATCAGCTATTAATAAGGCACCATGTACTTTTTGATGAAGGAGATAATGCTGCTCGACGACACCTTTCCAAAAACATTCACGCCAGATGGTGGGCAGCCAGGCGACACGAAAGATGTAATGCCCACTAATCGGTTATTGCATACAAGTGGTCCACCGCTATCACCGCTGCACACACTGGCATTGTCATACTGGGCACAAATCATTCTGTGAAGAGAGAAAAGTTAGCGTAAGTGGTATAACGCACCATACTTTCTACCTCTTGTACTTACTGTTTCGTCAATGTCCAGCTTTTTGTGCACGTCCTATTCGATAATAACTGTAACCAAGTGAACTGTAGGTAGTCAGGTGAGGTATGAGTATCTCCATTCGTATCTCCCCATCCTATGGCGTAGCACCAAGCTGGGTTGTTGGACGAAGTTGCGATCTCAGTTTCTTGAAGACGTATGGGTGCAACGTTTTGGTAGTTAGCAAACGAGCCAGTGATAGTTATCATTGCAGCATCATTGTCAAACGTATCAGGGTCGTATCCTGGATGAATAATCCATTGCGCTACTTGAAACGTATATCCACCAACGTTAGTTTTACTGCTACCAGCTCTCAACATTACCTGAAATAATTAAAATTATTTCAAGAGCACCACATTTCATCCTCTATCGAACACTTTACTATTTACCTTTGATGGGTGATCTTCTAGACAGTGGGCAGCAGTAACCGCATTCTTGTATGAAATAATAGTAGCGCCGCAAAAAGACGAACTGGTATGCAATGAAGCAATGAACGGATAGCTTTGAATGGATACAGATTGACCGTTCACAATCCTTCCGGAAGGGGCGCCTTTATTGGCACCGGATGTGGTTTGATTCTGCCCATGGACACTACCACATAAGAGCACAAAAAGCGCGATACTAAAACTTGGCTTCATCTTTCCACTGACTGAACCAAATGGAGATTTTGCGACATTATATAGAACACATCGTATGCGAAAACGAGTTTTATTTATAAATTTGCTTATATGAGGATATGTGTGGCAACAATGAATTTCTTTTGGTACTGGTGCCATATTGCACTCATGTACTTAAATATGCAAACTGAAGTAAGATATGAGAAACAATGTGCTAGACTCTGAGCCGAGAATCAATCTGTATCAATATATGATCAATTGTGTCAGTATCCGGGAACGAGATGTCTCCGTTTTATTTAGATTGCCTCACCTTGGAATCGTTTTGGGGGTGTTATTGAGTTTTTCCTGCTCGAAATTTAATACCTTTTTTCGTTTTCATCACTTACGTCATGATCGTTTCCGGCCATGCCTTCCAAAGGCTTTCAAAAACATTCACTTTGTGTTCGTAGCTTTCCATTTTGTTTTTTTTTTGCACTGAGCGCACGGGCATAGGTTGAGATTGTACTAAGCGTTTAATTTTGGTTGTAATCTCATAGAATTACGAGACCATGCATTTTCTGATAACAGCAGAGCATAATCTGGTCTGTTGCTGATGTGAACTTTTGATGGCAGATTTATAGTTGACAACATTATTTTTAGTTATGACAATAATAGAAACTCCTACAGATTCGGGTATGTTCATAGTCCAGCGTAACTATTTTCGCAACTTTAGTTTATTTTGTTTAACTAAACTAAATTATTGCTATTATGGTCGAAATAAATCCGATGTCTGGCAGCATTGAAATAGGTTATAATCATTTACGGCAATAAAATAATAAAAGCTTTTATTTTCACAGTATCACTAATAAATTAAATTCCTGCCTAGTTCTGAAACAACTCCTTCTAAGACCAACACGTGTATTAGCTAGCTTATTCGTGTCAATCACCTTCGAATCCAATCGGAGCATATCAATCTGTTTACATTGCGGTCTGTGTGCCGTGCACGCGTGTGTTCTAATTTGGGGTAAAAATAAAATCTGGCAGCCGATGGTCCCTTTGGTGTTGTGGCAATCTTTTTGCTTGAGTCAGTCGGTAGAAAGATGAGGCAAGTGTTAGTTGTCGTTCTTGTCGTATTGCTCGGCGGAAGCGTCTACGGACAAAATCTTACCGAAATCCTTTCGAATAAGGGAGCCCCTTCTGGGAGGATTGTGAACGGTGTATCTGTTTCAATTCAAAATTATTCATTTATAGTGGCACTACGCGTGTATGGAAACTTTATTTGTGGTGGAAGTATTATTTCCAACAAACATGTTGTAACTGCCGCCCACTGTCTAGCATCGCGCGTACCTGCTTCTGCTGTATGTTGCAATGTGTCGGGTTGTGGTTAAGATGTGGCTCACACGAAAATACTTTACTATTGTTCCAGGTAACATTGAGGGCGGGCAGCAGCAAACAAGACTCTGGAGGTGTAATATTCGGAGTCAGCTCTTACGTTACCCATCCGAACTACAATTCAAGCACGAGTGACAATGATGCTGCCATTGTAACTATAAGTGGCTCCTTTGCTGGAGTCCAAAATGTGGCTGTGATACCCCTCCAGGAAACGGAAATCACAATATCGTCCAGAAATCCGCCTAAGTGTTACGCTCTAGGATGGGGATATACGAATGGCCAGACGAGAACTCTTCCAGATAACTTACAGTATGTTGACTTACAGCTAGTAACACAAAACACGTGTGCACAAACGTGGGGCACTTCCGCATTGACGCAACAGTAAGTACAAGAGTGGAAATTAAACTTTGGTACAGATAGTTTAAACAGGGCTATTCCCTATTCGCAGAATGATTTGCGCTCGGTACAACAATGTCGATATGTGTAACGGCGATAGCGGTGGACCGCTTGTATGCAGAGGCCGATTGGTAGGTATCGTATCCTGGGGTGCCCAATACTGCCCAGGATTATATCCTACTATTTTCGGAAAGGTTGCATCAAGCAGTATCCTTTCTTTCATCAAAAAGAACACAGTGGTTCAATAAATGTAGTATGTCGAAATGGTAACATCGAAAGCTTTCATTTAAAAAAAGAATTCAATAAATTGATGTTTATAAAACGTCATCTTACCTAAGCTAACAGTTAGGGCTCTCGTATAGGTGAAGCACGAAGTGTTTTTATGGAAATGGAGTAAAAGCCAAACAGCAAAGAAAAAATCTATATAAAAACTGTTTCAATAAATTGCTCATTTTTCGGGTTTTTTGGGATGTCAATGTCCGAAAAAAGCGTCATTTTATCATATTTTTGAAGCAATTTTCAGATTCATGGGGATCAATCAATTTGAAATAAGTTATATTTTCTTTAGTTTCGGTATATTCTAAAGGCATAATAAATTATAAGAAAATAAGTTTAATATTCTCATTTAAACAACCTTAACCATTCAAATAACATGCTAGAATAAATCGATTAAAAAAGGTATCAAAACGTATCAAAATGGCTATCAAAACGAAGTCTTGGAAATTTCAACTGCCGAATTTGCCCCGTTTTTTAAATATAGCCTTAAAAAGCCGTATCTCCTAATGCACTTTTTTTTTCGAAAGGCGACCAAATCCTACTGATCAAACGACCGATCAAGACAGGCTCAGTATTGGTTAGCGAAGCAGTTGGTATAGATTGCTATGTCCAATACCAATACATACTCGTAACAACCTCATTTGGAAAATCTGATGGACACACTTTGTGGCATAGCCCTCCACGTGGTCATACCCTCCGTATTTCTAGTGGATGTGAATCTTAGCGAGCTTCACAACTACCTGTGTATGTAAAATATTGAAACTGTTCCTTGGATGGTCATACTCTGTGTTCAAAATGGTTCGTTGCTCCTCATAGACGCTTTGAAGTAAACATGGATACCCGAAACACTTGTTTCAACAGCTACGTGACGAAAACGGCTTACTGTATCGTTTACGCAGAACGACCAAACTCTACGAAAAAAAACGTATCATTTTGATTTCGAATGAATGTCTTATACGAATACTTAAATCTGAATCATTTCGTAAACGGTCGATTGAAATTTTTTCTTTGCATTATAAGCTCCTCTTGATTGGAACTTTATTAATTCACCATATTGCTCTTGATGAACGACAGAATGCTGCTCGACGGTATCTTGCCGAACACATTTATTCCCGATGTTTGGCAGCCAGGTTCGCCGAAAGATGTAATGCCGATCAATCGATTATTGCATACAAGTGGTCCACCGCTATCGCCATAGCACATAGCGATATTGTTGTACTGGGCGCAAATCATTCTGTGAAGAGGGAAAAGTTTGTTCATGACTTTGCTAAGAAAAATTTCACCTCTTTTGTACTTACTGTGCACTTATGTCAAAAGGATAGAAGTAGTCTTCGCAGGTACTTTGTGCCAGTAACAGAAGCTTCGCAAACTGTAGATTCTGTGGGCGAGTTCCTTTCTCGGCATTTGTCAATCCCCATCCCAAAGCGTAACACGTAGGTGGGTTGGTGTCCGAAATTGCTATTTCCGTTTCTTGAAGACGTATGGGCGCAACATTCAGGACGTTGGCAAAGGAACCACTAATAGTTAAGATTGCTGCATCGCTGTCAAAGGTGTTTGGATTGTAATTTGGATGAAGAACGTAGGAGCTGACTGTGAACAACACTCCCTCGTAGTCTTGCATTGTGCTGCCCACTCTCAACGTTATCTGGAACAATTTTAAAGTGTGTTCAAGTGAGCCAAGCCTTAACCACATGCTTTATAGAAATTCTTACCGTACTTGGTGCAAGCTGATATAGACAGTGAGCGGCAGTTACAGCATTTTTGTTTGAAATTATAGTAGCGCCACACCTACTACCACCCCTACTATAAACAATACGTAGGGACGCCATGAACGGATAGCTTTCAATTGTTACAGATACACCGTTAATGATCCTTCCAGAAGGGGCCCCTTTCTTAGAACCGGATACGGTAAGATTTTGTCCATGGACGCTGTCACAGAGCAGTACTATAAGCACGATATCGCACACTAGCTTCATCTTTATGCTGACTGAATCAAGAGGAGACTTTGCTCGAATATTTATAAGGCAAAATAAGCATCGTCACCCATTTTGAGGGCACACTGAGCAGGAACAACAGTTTTGCCTGACCAATCTGTATAAATATTCAACCGACTGCTTGAGCCCTTAGTGGACGAGGAGTGAGTTTCATTTCCGAAGTAAGCTCGTCTCAGCTTGGAATCGATTGCAAATACAAGATTTTAACATTACGTGGCGGTAACCGAGTTTGATTTCACTTTTTTTTATATAATATCATAAAGTTCTTCTCCATCATGTCCAACAAAGCTCAATATAATATGCTTGAATTGTCCAGGAATACCGTTACACAGGTTTGCTTATGACCCTTTATTCTTTTTTAATTTCTCTTTTATTTACTTCTATCAAAGTGGTGCTTCTTTTCCGAACCAAGTTTTATTCAAATTTTTATTCAAAATCAACGCTTGATGGTGTGTTTATTATATAACTGCACATTATATTTAATTCATAACAACGGTGTTTTTGCCTTTTCTTCAGAGGCTATATCTTCAGTTTGACACCATCCTTGACACTCTTTTCGATTGCGAGCTTGGTGCGTGCGAAATTTGGGACACGCCATTCAAACAAAACCCGTCTATCGGCTGGGAAAACGTTTGTTCAAATAAGTACTTTCCGAGAGGTTCAAATATAGCTTCCGACGCGTGCAGATTCGCCGAATGTGTCAGTACGATTCAGTGTGGCACGATGAAGCAAGCGTTCGGGCTAGTGTTGTATTTGGCATACTTTTTTGTCCACGTTTTCGGGCAATATGAGACGTCCAGTACTGGGGCGATACCGTCGGGAAGGATCGTGAACGGATCGACGATCGTGTCCATCGCCAATTATCGGTTTGTTGTGGCCCTTCGCCAGGACGGGTTCGCTTACTGCGGTGCTAGTGTTATCTCCATGAGGCACGCTTTAACGGCTGCCCACTGCTTTGATCAGAAACCACCGATAGATTCGGTAGGAATACACCCGCACGGGCTGGTTGGTGTCGCAGGTAATAATTCGTGGCATTTACTCTTCTAGCTGACAGTTTACGGTGGCAGTACCAATCAGTACACCGGTGGAGTAATATTCGAAGTCTCCGAAGTTATCATTCACCCGGAGTATAAAAGCACTGGCATAAATTATGACGCAGCAATCGTCAAAGTAAAAGGTTCATTCGCGGGTCATCAGTACATTTCACCGATCAGGCTGCAGGACAATGAAATAACACTTTCGCCGCAAAAAGCCAGCTGGTGTTACATTGTTGGCTGGGGGTACACGAATGGCGACCGAGAGGACAACCCAGAACTGCTGCAGCAGATGTGGATGCTTCTACTGTCACAGTATAGTTGTGCAAAGCAGTGGGGTGAAGAACTGCTTACACCAGAGTAAGTAACGTCGACCTCAGACCACTGTTTGAAACCTTGACTTGACGGAATAAATGACATTTCTTTTCGTATAGGATGATATGCACACAGCTTCCGAACGTGGACATCTGCAGTGGTGATAGTGGTGGGCCCCTCGTTTGCGGCGGTAAGCTCACCGGCATTGTTTCATGGGGTACTTCGGACTGCACCGGAGATTGGCCAGCGGTGTTCGCCAAGGTGGTCTCAACTAGCATCCGGAATTTTATTCGAAAAAATACTGGTATATGATAAATGAGGAGTAAACGTGGATGTGCAATAGAAATACCCAAATGATACCCCCTGAATAAATCTATGTGCACGTTTTTCGGTATACAAAATGTTGCCATGGGTTCCCACTTAAAGAATAAAAAAAAGTCCAGCCTATGATGTTTCGTATTTCGGTCAAGTTGCCGACCCACACTAAAGCCACTACTAAAGCACTATACTATACCATCCAGAGAAATAATAAACAACTGGCGAAAGAACTAGTAACCTTCCGTCGCATGTCAGTGAGACGGACTAGTCTATACGCATGGTCTATAGAATTTAAAATCTTTGCCTTGTGATTAATTATCTTATGAAGCATTAAATATGACAATAATTTTATCACCCCAACCTTACCTCAAAGGAAAGATATGTATTTAATATGTGGTTTACCATAATTTACAAAATGTTCTTAGCATATCAAAGTTTTGGACATAATGCGTGGTTTTGAAATTATATTTTTCAATAAGAGGCAAAAAGTGTTCTTCTTCGACTTTTACTTCATACTGACTTGCTATCATACTCAAATTGGAAGCATCGTGAAACTTGAGAATACTCCAGTTTCCTTCGTTACAAACGAGCGGCTGAAGCATCAAGGTGGAGCACCATTTGCTTACACAGGTGTTGTGTTTTTGCGTCAGTAACCAGACGAGAAGATACGGAGAACTTGTTTATTACCCAGCCCAAACTGACATGTATGAAAAATTGACACCATCTCGGGACGATAACAATATTGGTTTTAAAGATTTTGATATTATGCTAATGAACGTACGTGTTCATATGTAGGAAACTGAAACACCATCGCTGAGAGTTTTTTTAGTTTTAAATTTCATAACATCAATTTTCGCTCTTCCACATGAAAAGAGGCTAGCAAAACAGAAGAACAGAATTTCTATAATATTACTCACCTTAATCCACAATTGTTAGAGCGATCATCTTTAAAATTTTAACAAGAGGAACAATTAGTTTTTCTTCAAATATTTCCTTCGCTTTAAAAAAATAAATTTGAGATATTCATAAAACATTTTCTCTTACATGTTATACTTGATCGCATAGGAAATTTTGTTGGTATCTGATATCTGATAAATTTATAAGAAAAGACTTATTTCTTGATAGCAAACAGACATTTTCTTACAACATCTTTTCTTACTTGGCGTAACGACCTCGTGCCTGCGTTATGAAGGGCTTACAATACTCTTTCCCTATGTGTACGTCACTCCTCTCGTACAGGGAGGGTACGGTCGCGGTTGGGATTTCTTACAATACATACTCTATAATGTTTCCATAAGCCAGTACTTTTTAGCATCTAAATGGAATCATTTCAGGGAATGAGCATCTCAAGGAAGAAGGTAGAGAAAAATGACTGCGACTGTAAGAGTTACAGGTATTTAAAGATGCATCTTTCGCTTGTGAGACAAAATTGTGGCCATGGCGCCGGGCATGTCCTTCTGTTTAAATATTGCCTGTGTTAAATATTGACGTTGCTGATGCACAAATGTTACCACATCAAGGTTTCGATACGGATAGGAGTTCTTCAGATTGCACCAAAGGTTTAGTAGCAAGGTTACCGCTGCACGATGAAACAAGCATTCGGTGTTGCACTATTGGTGTCGGCTTTCCACATTGTCATCGGTGGAAATCAAACGGATTCGAATTGCCACAGTTTGATTCCTTCTGCAAGGATTCGTAAAGGGCAAGCGGTTGAGTCAAAAGTTAACTATCGGTTCGTTGTGTCACTGGTGATAGATGACACTCACGTTTGTACGGCAACCGCTATTACGTACAACCACACACTAACCGCTGCACACTGTTTCGATACGGAGCCATCGTTTAACACGGTAAGGATGGGAAACGTTGGACCCGGGTGCTTGGTAGAATTCCACTTCCTGCATTTACGATAGCTGCTATTTGTTTCAGGTATTTATTTATGGTGGCAGTATTGATCAATCCACAGGTGGGATTAGATATCCGATAGGTGGTTACTTTCTGCATCCCAACTATTCGCGATCGGAGCTTAATTATGACGCTGCAATCGTACGGCTACGCGGGTCATTCGCTGGAAATCGGCTTATCAAACCTATAGCGCTGCAAAAATCGGAAGTCAAATTTTACCCCTTTAGAATCAATTGGTGCTACACGGCTGGATGGGGAAGCACGGATGGTGATAGTGGAGTTAAACCAGACCGTCTGCAAATAGGTTTTGTGCAGCTACGTAGACTATCCTATTGCAAACGCCAGTGGGGCGACAATCGCATAACACCGGAGTGTGTTTATTTAATGCCATGCTTGTGGAAAAGTTTTAAATTATAACATGTGATTTTGTTATCTTTTCCATGCAGGATGCTTTGTGCGCAGTTTCCGTTTGTAGATATCTGCGACGGTGACGCCGGTGCGCCACTCGTTTGCAACGGACGGCTCACTGGTGTCGCTTCGTGGAGTAACCTGGCATGCACCGCAGCAAAACCAGCGGTGTTTACGTCAGGTTACAGCCATCCTATCGTTTATTCAACAACATACAGCACTATAAGTAGTGACAATGGTAATAAAGGTAGTGAGCATACGGTTGAATATGGTGCTCTTGGTTCCTCTGTCACCGAACCAGCTAAGGAGAGGTTGGGCTTGGTCATGTCGTAAAACGTTCGCGGCGACTCTTAACAGTATTAAAAGGTTGATCCGAATTGCGAACATAGGATCCTTTCTTGCGGTCAACGAACTGACGATCATTTACAGTTTACAGTACAATCTTAGTATTCTAAAGAAACTCACATTGGAGGAGCGCCTGGTGGCGCTTGACCATGTCGTGCCATATGTAGAAGAATCTGATGGAGGCGCCTGGTACTTTGTAACGTCTCGAATCTTATTACATCACAAAACATTTGCTGAACGATCTTCATATCAAGGAAAAAAATTACAGGGTAGTTTTTTAAATGTAATAAAATATCGATTTATACTACCCGTTAACCTGCAAGACATAAACACTGCTTACCAATGATTTATAATAGACAAATTTGTTTGTGAAATTGTTTGTTTTATAAACAAAAAATTGAGGCACGCTTATAAATCACCTTATCGATTCCTGAGATTTGATCTCAAAAAAATGAAAACGATGTTAAATTATTTCTTCAATTGTCTGAATTAGAACACATTTATACTTTCCCAATCTTTGGAAAATCGACTGACTACCGAAAACTCAACAAACTAGTGACTAATTTTGCTCGAGGTGGATTAGCTCATATCTCAAAGTATGTATGAAACCTATTGTCTAACAAATCATGCAAGCAAATATGTCTCTATATACATTTTTCTCTTGTACGCTGCTGATATCTCTTGCTTTCAGGGTCTACACACTTGCCTCTCCTATACAAAATTCGCGAGATAAAGAACAATACATTTGAAAACGAACGGCAATGGTGGAACAATTTGCTTACACAAGTGTCGTGTTGCTACGTTAAGAACCAACACCTTCAAACCTAAATCGAACATATGGAAAAATGAAAACAGGTTGAAACAGGTTGTTCTACATCATGTCTTGAATAGAAAAGTATTTAATATTTAGCTAAATCGATAAATTTAAGTTACTTCTTTGTTTTTTAAAATACTCCATTGCTTAATATATTAAATGTATCTTTGTTTTATATAATTTATATACGGACATCACATCCTATTTTATTTTTTAGTGTTATTGTCACCTGATGTCCCAGTAAAATCGTTTCATAGGTCATTAGACTTAAAACAGTTGTTCGTGAGGATACCTCCACGTACGGGATACTAACACATATTTGTCTACGTGAAACAAACAAAGACGAGAACCAAATATTTTTATCTGAAATATTTAGTGGAGACGCCTGGTACTTTGTATCGCTTCCATTCAACCCTTTGGATCATTTGGACTTTGGAGTCGCCTTTGTGTATCAGAACAAGATAGTCGAGCACTGAAACCGTTATGAAATGTTCTATATGCTTTTATTGAGTAAACATCTTCATTTTATTGAGTAAACCCTTTTAAAATTCTTTGCACAAAGCATTTTATATGAATAATTTCAGTTTGTGTATGGTTGTTAAAATCTTCTAACGATCGAACGAGGTCACTGTTTGTCTGTCTGTCTTCCAAACTCTTTCCCTTGTCGGTACTACTTGGTACTGTCGAATAAAGTGGAGCGTAAAGTATGTAAGATACATCAGCTGAACAAACGAGGTTGTTTTGAGCCAAAGCCTTAGAATCTGTAGACGATCAATACTATTCAGTAGACGATCACAGCAGAACGATGAAGCAAGTGTTCAATCTTGTGCTCTGGGTGTTTCTTCTGGGCCTTGTCCTGGGCGCCGACGGGGCAGTGCCTTCTGGAAGAATCGTGAATGGGACAACTGTGGACATTCTGGAAGCTCCATACATTGTGCAAATATATACCTTAAATAGTTTCTTGTGTGGGGGTACTATAATTTCCAGTGACCGTGTTTTATCTGCAGCCAGCGGTCTTATGTACCAGCTTTCTCATATGGTATGTATGAAATGCGATCTGTTTTTAAAAGGGTCATCAGCGCAGCGTTAACATTCTCAACGATACTCGTTTCAGCTGCGTGTAGTTGCTGGCGCGACTAGCCGATTTGAAGGAGGTGTATCCTTTGACGTCAAAGATGTTGTTCCGCATGGTCAATTCAACAGTACAACCATGGACAACGATATAGCGATAGTAACTATAATCGGGTCCTTCGACAATTACGACCCATTTCGGATGGGTCCCATACCTCTGCAAACCTCGGAGATAGCAATATCGCCCACCAGACCGAAATCTTGCTTCGTAGGTGGGTGGGGATATACATCTGGTAATGGAGACTATGCAGATAATTTAAAGATGATTTGGATGCAACTTATCACACAAAACAGTTGTGCCAGAGCGTGGGCTCCGGTCGAAATAACTCCACAGTAAGTCGCTCGAATCCTTCGTTCGTTCTTTGTTCATGAAAACGAGAATTTTTATATTGCTGTCGTATTTTTCAGAATGATTTGTGCCTCTCTTACAAACAGTGATGTTTGCGAAGGTGATGCCGGTGGTCCCCTAATATGTGATGAAAAATTGGTTGGCATCGTTTCCAGGAGTGATAAACTATGCAGGGGTAGAACACCCACCATTTTTACAAAGATCGCATCAACTAGTATAACAAGTTTCATTAAGGCAAATATGAAGAAGGATTCAACTTTTAATAAAAAAGGATAAAGAGATCACAAAACGCCTGTATATGAAGGTTACAAAATCATTGACAAATGTACGAGCTGAAGGAATGACCAAATGGTAGATTTTTACACTAATAAATCCAACAGATTATCATATATATTCATAATTTTTATTATTTAGAACGGAAAGAAAGCTCAACAAATATAAAACCTATGGAAAGTAATATGTCTGCAATTTATAATATGTTTTAGGAAATTCACATACCTCCCTATTTAGCATTGAGATAGCTAGAGGTTGTTTCAACTGAAAACACCTCTTTCACTTTTAATATCCGTTCTTTGCATTTGATTATGCTATTCAACGTATTCATTTGACAAAGATATCAATATTGCGTGACGCATTTTTGTAGTAAATTTAAGGAAATTATTTCTCATGTTTGAGCGACAAGAGAGAGTTAAGCCCGGCATTCATGGAAAGATTATTGTGTGAGGTATCTGAAAAAATAGCCAGAAATAAGTAAACGTAACAATCTTGACTTAAGAGAGCATTCGGTCAGCCACTGTCCTTTTAACTCGCACCGGATTTTGAAACCTAAAGGATATACATATATTGAAGATAAGATCAGTAAATGCGTAGGAATGAAAAGATTTGAAAGTTTTTTTAAGAAATAGGACAAGCCTTAAGATATTATTATATTTTGTGATATTACGGGGTATGCCGTATTATTAGAGCCGATATGCCTTAACTGTCCTCCCTGCTGTTAGGCCTTATCGCGGGTTTTATCGGTTAAAATAGATATGATTATACTACTTGCAGAAAACAGTATCATCATTTAGGACTGATGATAATGTCTTTGTACCACGAATGCATGGCAGATACAATCCCACTGTTCAAACAAACTTCCCTGACATTCATATTCCCGAATACACTGCCATTTGTATCTTCCACACTTTAATGGAAATTTTTTAAATTGAAGTGGTCGAAGATATCGTGTGGGAGAATAATTGGAGTATTTTAAGAACAGGCTAAACTATTGTCTAATATTGAAACTTAATTTTAAACGAACACGGACATATTACTTATCATTAGGAGCTTCGAAGGGAACACGGACCAAACGAAAAACTGAATAGCTGCTAAACTGTTCCATCGGTATCAAACAATATCCCTAGTTTTTGATGAGTAAAATCATTATCTGGTTTAATGTTTATTATGATTCGCTTGTACCATAACGACATAAACCTGTTTATTCTTCATTCCTTCCAAATCCCGTTTCGTTTCAAAAGTGTATGCTCCAAGCACTCGGTTCAACAGTACACTTGCTACAACTTTAGTACTTTGATCAATACCGACGTATGTACACTTGCCAATAGACAGCAAAATATACGATCAGGTCTTACAAATCAAACGATGCCTAAACTTGCAATTGAAAATGTAAACTCTAAGAAAGGGAAAATTTAAGAAATGTTGATAAAAATACGCAAAAACGCACTTCAATTCGAAATCGGTAGTTGAGAACACTTTCTTTTTATTCAACGTTCATCTCATTTGCCATTTGCATTAGGCACCATATTGCTCTTGATGAAGGAAAGAATGCTGCTCGAAAAAATCTTCGTGAAAATATTATAACTTCCGATTTGGCATGACCTTGAACCACCTTCGACAGCAGCATTAATGCCCACCAATCGATTATTGCGTACAAGTGGGCCGCCGCTATCCCCGTGGCAAATACTGCCATTAAGGTTCTGGCCGCAAAGCATTCTATAAAGAGAAGTAAAGTTTACTCAACACTAATTCAACTACAATGTTCCACCTTTTGCACTTACCTATCGGTAAAGTAGGAGCCAAACGCATTCTTTATGCAAGTATTTGAGGGTACTAACTGGAACTGCAAGAACTGTAGGTAGGTTGAAAGAGACCCACCAGCACTTGTCCTTCCCCATCCCAAAGCGTAATACTCAGATGCGGTGGTGGACGAAACAACGATTTCCGTTTCTTGCAGAAGTATGGGAGCCATATTTGGGAGCCCAGCAAAGGAACCAGATATAGTTACGACTGCCACATCATAGTCGAAGCCATAAGTGTATTGGGGATGCAAAATAATGGAGCTGATGGGGAATAACTTTCCTCTGTTCAAGTCGTTGCTGCCTGCTTGTACGATACACTGATAAAATGAGAATTTGTTTGTAAATATTGTTCTATGTATGTTCATTTGTTACTTACATCGGTTACAGACGGGCATAAGAACTGATTAACGCAGTGTGCAGCAGTTACAACATTTTTGTTTGAAATAATGCTACCGCCACATATATTACCATACAAAAATAGTAATACCATAAATGGGTAGCTCTGAATTGGTACCGTTTGACCGTTCACAATCCTTCCGGAAGGAATTCCTGGCGTGGAACCGGATTCGTAAACACTCCGCCCATGGACGATGCCACAGAGCAGTACGATAAACACGACAACGAGCACTTGCTTCATCTTTCTACTGAATGAACCAAGAGGAGATTTCGCTCGATTATAAAGGAAACAACAAGCACCTGAAACCATCGAACGATTGTTTTCGTGATGTGTGTTTTACAGGTTCGCCAGCAATACACTGAATGCAACGTATAGCAACAACGGAGCTGTTGTAGGTGTAAGCAACACTACGCAGAAACACACAAATTTCTAGGATTTGAGGCACAGAGCACGTATACTTCTGAGTTCACAGACTTGAAACAATCTGTGTCAACAGGTAACCTATTGTTTGAGACTTCAGGGAACGCGGCCGGAAGATTCACCTTCAAAGTTAGTTCGTCTCACGTTGAAACCGGGTCCTTGTAACACACCTTTTTTGACACACCGTATAGATTTTCTATGTTAGTTTTCTTTTAATATTCTTCAAGTGTTTTGATCGTTTTTAACCTTCTTTTTTATCTTTATTGGTAAGAAGGGATTAACGCAAAATTAATATCCGATAATTTGATCAATTGGAAATGTTGTTTTGTTAATTGAACAAGGTTCAGAAACCCACTGTAGTTCCTTTTTTCAGATCTGAATTTGACATCCCAAAAACATTGGTCAAAGAAGTTACTAGCGCGCTCGTTAACGTTGTGTTATACTATTCTTTTAACCATTACATTATACTACTTGAGACCATATCTGCTATTTGCACATCTTCGATATGGTTTACATAGACTTGTTGAGCTGGTGCGTGTCTTACATGCGGTACACGATGTGCAAACAAAAGCTGGCAGTAAATTGTACTTTAGCTATCTTTTCACAAAACGACGTAGGTGTAAGGGTAACAATATATTCTAGTGCAGGGGTTGGCATACATTTCCTAAAAAGGGCCAGATGATTAAAAAAAAACCTAAAGCGCGGGCCGGATATCATAAACAATGATTTAATGTTTTCAAAGTAGTACTTCCCCCTTTTGAATGGAGTATCAACTTTTTAAATTATAAAGTTACATAAAAAGGTGGTTAAAATGAAAAATTTACGATAAAACTTTTTTTTAAGATTTTAAGACTTTTTTTCCTTGAATTTCGTTCTATTTAAAAATATAAGTTTAGATTTGTTGTACATTTAATTAATTTCTTTTAATGCACTAGAAATTTATCCTCTACTCAAATTATGTTGAAACATCTTGGTTTTACTGGCGACCTCTGAGTAATTTAACTAATTGAGATTTGAGAAATTTTCAAAATTCGATCCTTATTTTTTTTCGTTATGTGTACGAAAATTGTATTCCTTGAATGTAGCTATTTTGGATACCAAGTTAACGAGTTAATGCTGCCGGATTTTGCGCGAGACTAACAAGACCAGGAAATTTTAGAACAATCAATAACATATCAATCAATCAACACCTCGTTAAACAATTTTCATCTTATTTTTCAGGAGAAACAAACCTGATATCATGGACAAATTCGATAAAATTGAGAAACATGAAACACTACCATTTTCTTACGGGCCGGATAAAATCAGTTGGCGGGCCGGACTTTGCCGACCCCTGTTCTAATGGATTAAAATATACCGGCATGGCATGGTAAGATTCAACAGAGAATCGTGTATATTTTCATCCTATGCATTTACACGACTTTACATTGAGATTCAACAGAGAAAACAGGATAAAGCAAATTTCGCCTGAAATCATGTAAGATTTCACCACAACAGATTAAGCTGTTTAATGTTATGGTGAAATCTTACATGATAATAAAATATTAGTGTTACTCACGAAGAGGTTCCTGAGACTAGCGGTACTTGCACGGACTTAGAAGCAGTAACGAGGCGAGCTGTCTGTTGCAGAATACTAACTTTGTTGGTCCATACGCTACACTTGTATACAAACAGTAGCTTGAAGACCCGGAGAAGTAACCTGGTGTTCTATCTGATAATTCGCTAATTTAGTTAAAAAATACTCTATCGGTGTTTGTCGATTCGCTATCGAAGGTTAAGAATGCCTTGATAAGCTAAACAGTGCGATTTTGTTTGAAGTTTAAGGGGATACTTGAAATATTTCTATCCATAACCAGAGTACTTCTATCCATAACCAGAGGAATCAAATAACCAGAGTACTGATCTATTCGATACTTTCACCAGTAAAACAAAATCCTTCACTCTTGCTCGGGCGAGATATAAAATTAAGGTGGCTGAACGATGGTTCTCTTGTTTTGACACCGTCACGTTTTCTACTTCTTGGTAATTTTTTTCTGATTCTCAACACAATATAAATAAATTATCTTAATATTGTTACATGGCAAATAATGTTCAGAGTGTGGCGTATAAGGTGGCGAGTTTATTTCGAACGAATCGTTTCAGTTTAGCGATAAGAAAAATAATCTTTTCTTTTTGTTGGTTATAATAACGTGTTGTAGGATAAAAATAAATAAATAAAAACACATATCAAGGTAGCCTTAGCAAGATGTGGTCAATAATTACTGGACATAGCATAGAAGCCTTGCTTACGCTGCTCTAACATATTTATTGGATTTTGAACACACAGTTTTTTTAACAGACCTGATCTATCTTTTTCACTTCATTTGTTCCTTGAAAATGGGAAAAAACAAGCTGCAAATGTAATTGTGCGTTATACAGCGTTGCTCATTTAGAATACTCTGGAAACATCGGTTACGTGAATTCAATGGGTTCAAGGTCGTCCAATCTTTTCCATCGTCGTGTTTTTGCCATGTATGTAAATGTTGATCTTGAGTATATATTGCTATTTATGGTGCATGTGGTGGACACAATATAAACGTGAATCTTTATATATGGAGGACAAGGTAAAAGATAGCACTAACCCATACAACCTTCCAAAGTGGAAAATAAAAATATAGAATATTGTATATACAAGTGTAAACTGACCTTGAGGGATTTGAACACGATCGATGGACTGGAATCGGAATCGGAAAAATGTCACGTTGGTTTGTTAGTTATCAACTGCAACACAATGAAGCAGGTTATTGCCCTCGTGTTTCTGGCTGTGCTTTGTGCACAGGCTCTCAAGTCCGGGCCGGAAAGAAAAGTGCCATCGGGAAGAATTGTCAACGGGACGACAGTTGCCATCGAGAACTACCCATTTATTGTGCGGGTGTACGTTTATAACTTTTTCATATGCGCCGGGAGCATCATAACGAGCAAACACGCCGTATCAGCTGCCCAATGTTTCGCTTTCAAGCCAAATCCTGTTACAGTGAGATTTGTCGTACTGCTATGCGGTTCTATATGACGTTTTTTAAACCCGAAAGTTCTGTTTCAGGTGTCGTTGGTTGGAGGCAGCACTCGGCAAAACGATGGTGGTGTGGATTTCCGGATTCGCAGCTATGTTCTTCATCCCAAATACGATCCATCGGTTATGGATTACGACGTGGCCGTCGTCACGATTGAAACCACATTCGATGGACACGACAATATTGGCTCTATAAAGCTGCAAACCATGGAGCTCACTTATTCACCGGCGCGCCCTACCTGGTGCTACGTAGCCGGTTGGGGATCGAAAAATGGTCAAACGAAAATCAGTTCGGAAAATCTGCAACTAGTCTGGATGCAGGTTGTATCGCAATACAGTTGTGCGATTGCTTGGGCCCCATTTGAAATTACTTCCCGGTAGGCGAAAGACAACAACCAGACCGTTCTAAGAAGGTACAGTAACACATTTACTGAATTATGATATTCATTTCAGGATGGTTTGTACTCAGCTTCCAAACGCAGATGCCTGTTACGGTGACAGTGGTGGTCCACTGGTATGCAACGATCAGTTGACTGGCGTTGTGATTGGGGGCGATGTCAATTGTGCTGGACAGTATCCCGTAATTTTCACTAAAATTGCCTCAAACAATGTGCGTTCGTTTATCAATGAAAGTATACAAGATTTTAATATTTAGAAATTAATAAAACAATCTTTACGATCAACCCATTAAATATTATTTTTAAAAGCTCTAAACAGAGATATCCTCCAATGTCACATAACAGCGAATCAATTATGGATCTAGCATACATACATATATCGTCGAATAGGTACTTCTCAATGTTATCGAATTTTCAAAAACGAAAATTTAAATGTAATGGTTCAGTGTTGGTTGAAACACGGCACAGTTTAGGCTCTTACCTCAGCACCACGTTGCGAATGTGTATGGGTTCAGTTAATATACTACGACACAGATTTGAGGGATTGACACACCTAAGTCAACAGCGATCGAAACAGTAGCGCTAAAAACTGGGGTACAGTTCGTTCAAAAATATGTTGCTGAATTTAGTTACTCTTGCTCCAGAACGATGTTCGCTTTGGTGTTGAGTCTAGTGTGCTTCTTATCTGTAAATCATATTGCCAGAACTGATGCAGCACGTGCAGTACCGGGTATGCGCATTGTTGGCGGACAAGATGCAGATATACGGGATCATAAGCACATGCTGCTGTTGAAAATTGATGGGATTCCCATTTGCGGTGCTATAGTGATTTCAAACAGCTCGGCACTTACCGCAGCCCACTGTGTATATCCTCAAGTTGACCTACAAACGGTAACGTATTGCGGAAGTGAAGCGAAGAATTTGAGTTTGTCTTTGGTTCGCTTTTCTAAATAACCTTTTAACCTAGGTCACCCTACACGGCGGTAGTTCCACTCAAAACGGAATGAATGTGACGTTCTACGCGGCTTCGATAAAGATTCATCCTAACTACGATGAAGCATCCACGCACAATGACGTTGCCATAATTGATATCCAAGGGACATTTGGCAATCACCCAAACATATCCGCTATCGCCCTGCAGAACACCGACCCGATCATCTCGGCTGGTAAACCTATCATGTGTTACGCGACCGGATGGGGTCTTACCAACCGTAAGAACCGAACGATACCGCAAAAGCTGCAAATCGGATACCTGCAATTGATACCACAGAAAACCTGTCGTGCTCAATGGTTTTCCAGCACGATTACAACGAGGTAAGAAGAAACTTACTCTAAAATTTTGAGTCCTATGTCACTTGACTGTTTGTTGAATGTTTGCAGCATGATCTGTGCCAAAGGGGACGCTACCGATACCTGTGCCGGCGATAGTGGCGGTCCGTTGGTGTGCGAAGGCCGCCTGTATGGCATCGTATCCTGGGGTACGGGAAATTGCAACGGTTCTAAGCCAGCGGTCTTTGCGAAAATTCCAGCTTCCATTATACGTTCGTTCATTTTTTCGAACACGGGTATTTAATCCTGACCTGGTGCTCGTGTAAAAACCGTGTCGATGAGATAAAATCATAATAAAACTGCGCTTTAGCATCAAATTCTATATTGTGACTTTTTGTTGTTGTTATTGCAATGTACATTTTAAAAATTGATTCCTAAAAGCAATACATCAGAGCGTATAACAGTCTACGATTCACTCGAATTCGAAAGCGCCTTAATGTATGCAAGCAGAAGTACAAATATTCTTTAGTATCTGAAGTACGTGCTGGTGGTAAAGGTTAGTATATTGATTTTGACATGTAATCTGCCAATGACCGACAAAGTGGGTGATAGCCATTTCGGAACTTGCCACGAACCTCATATAGTTTTGCACTATTATAGTTGTAGGCTATAGAAGTTGCGAATAGTTGTGGAGTAGTTGTGTTCGAATTTGTTGTCGGAATTTTCAGTTATAGGAACTTTTAGTTCCATCGAGTAATTTGTGGTTGAACGTTAAGTAACTTCTATTGTCTGTTATCAATCAGTAGAAGGTATTGGGGAACGGCCCTTCGAACGTTGCCAAAAACATGGATAGACGATGACTTTTTTAAAATAATCACTTGAACAAACAACTATGCAGTGAAGGCTCTTCTGGTTTTCCAAAAAAAAAACGAATGCGATAAAAAAATTGTGTTTTTGAAAGTGCGTCTGTTATTGCTGGTAATTATGGCAATTATTTAAAAAAAGAACAGAAAACCCCTGAACCGCGTTCGATCGCGGTTTGACACTGCTGAGTTATTCCGTTGAGTACTGTAGACATTCTTATCAGTGCACTTGGGCTCTTCTCTCGCTTACTTATGCATCCGTTACGTAACGTTGCTTCATTAGACGAAAAAATACCCGAATGCCGGCAGTTTCAGGCTTATCAAGGATTGGAGTATAATTTCACTCTCTGCCACAAGAGAAGGTCTCTCACCCGTTATTCAACTTTCTCTGCGTCTCATTTTGCATCGACCCTATAAAAGAAAGTGCCTTGCTCAAGTGAGTATCAGAGTGTAAATTTCAATTCGACAGTTCGACACCATGAAGCAGCTTGTCGGTGCGTTGGTGATCTGTGGCATGATCCTTTCGTTCTGCCACGCTAGTTATGTCCCAACGTCTCAAACTTTAGTGAACGGAGTGTCGAACAAGTACGGTAGGTGCGAAAAGGGTGTAAATTCTCACCATCAGTTGTTTTATTCATGTTTTTTGTTTTGCCTCCAGCTGATAAGGAGTTCCTGGTGAAGCAAAAATTCTTCTTCGAAATATTGCGCCACTTACATCAACCGATCGCACTCGAGGAGTATTTGCCGTTTGCAAAGCAATGGATTACGGATCAAAGTAAATATGCGGTAAGTAGGAATTTTTTTATGCGTTGGCTTGAGAAAGGTTTGATCGAGATGTGTTCATGATTTCCAGAACTACACCGAAGTTAATGAGTTCCTGCAGTCGTACAAGCAGGGATTGCTTAAGAAAGGGGAGATATTCACCATCTTCAACTACTGGTACGCCAAGCAGACAGTGCAGCTGTATCGCTTTTTCCAAAATGCACTCGATTGGGACACGTACTACAAGAACGTTGTGTGGGCCCGGCAGAACATCAACGAAGGAATGTTTCTGAGTGCGCTGACGCTGTCCGTCCTCCATCGGAGCGATCTGCAGGGTATTGTGCTGCCAGCGATCTACGAAATCTATCCTCATCATTTCTTCGACGGTGACGTCTTCCATGATGCCACCAATCGGCGCGCCATGGATCCGACCTACGGTTTCTATGTCAACAAGCGATACAATGTTGCACAGTCGAATTTTACCTCCACTTTCGCCACCCAGTTCTACGGTGAAGGTTCGATGTCGTACTTTACGGAGGACGTTGGTTTGAATGCGTACTATTACTACTTCATGATGGACTACGCGCCATTCTTGGGCGGTGATCAACTGGGCCTAAACAAGGACCGCCGGGGTGAGCTGTATCTTTACATGCACCAGCAGCTGCTAGCCCGTTACTCCTTGGAACGGAGCGCAAACGGCCTAGGACCGGCCCAGGTGTTGACCTGGGAGTCTCCGATCGCCACCGGGTACTACCCGATGCTGCGCTACTGGAACGGAGTGCCTTTCCGGGCACGTGAAAGCAACTTCCTCTGGCGTCCGTACGATCCGATTAAACTGAGCGGTTTGAAGGCCTACGAGGAGCGCGTACGACAAGCGATCGATTTCGGGTACTTGATTGGGCGCGATGGACAGCGGATTGACCTGCGCAAACCGGAAGCAATCGATATCGTGGGTAACCTCGTCAGTGGCAATGCGGACAGTGTTAACGTGGACTACTACAAGATGATCGAAACGACGGCACGCATGATACTGGCACAGGGTGACTACTACGGTTCGTCCAGCGAGGTCTGGCCGGGTGTTCTTATGCACTACGAAACATCGATGCGTGATCCCCTGTTCTACCAGTTCTTCCAACGAGTGCTAGGCTTTTACTGGGATTTCAAGAGCTTCCTCCCACCGTACACGGTCGACGAGCTGAACTTCGAAGGTGTTGAGATAAAGAGCGTTTCCGTTGAGAAGCTGGTAACCTACTTCGAGCCGTTCGATGTCGACATTAGCAACGGGCTTGGCTTCGATTACAGCGGAGGTCGTTCGACGTGGAACTTTAGTGTGCTGGCGCGCAAAAATCGATTGAACCACAAACCGTTCAGCTACGAGCTGAACATTAGCTCCCAGTTCGCCGGGAAAGGTGTGGTGAGAATGTACATGGGACCGCAGATGTACAGCCTTGGCCAGTTGCAGTACATGAAGAAGCTGTTCGTCGAGATGGACCAGTACACGGTGGACCTGGTCGTGGGTAACAACCAGATCAAGCGAAACACGCGTGACTTCTACTACGATATTCGTGATCGGACCACCTACTCGGAGTTGTACATGCGCATCATGAAGGCATACCGGGGCGAGGAACAGTTCGTGCTGGACATGTCCGAGGCACACTGTGGATGGCCCGACCGGCTGCTGCTACCCAAAGGCCAACCGAACGGATTTCCGATGAGCTTCTTCTTTATCGTCACTCCGTTCAAACCACCGAAGGTACCGCAATTCTCGACCTTCGACTCCACGTACACGTGTGGCACTGGGTCGGGTTCGAAGTACATCGATGAGCTGCCGTTTGGGTTTCCGTTTGATCGAGAGATTAACTTCAGTAACTTTGTGACCAAAAATATACACTTTGTCGACGTTTCGGTGTACCATGTAAACGGGAATCAGCAAAATGCATCGCATTGAGATGAACATTCAGATAATTGAGAAACAAAATGATACTAAAACACATTCAATAAACGCTTCCAACTTCATGTTGGTTAAGAATTTAACGGCTTTGTATGAATACTTTTTACTTCTAAAGAAATGAATGGGATATTTGATTTAAATTTGGGTATTATTCAACTAATTTCACACAAATAATAAAAAACCTAATTTAATTTCTATTGATGGTATGTTACTTCAATTGTTTCCTTATTGAATATACGGGTATCCAAAAGGTTTATTTTTCAAAAACTTCAAGAGAAAATGATGACACAGAATGATAGAGTATAAAAAATATCAAAAACCTTTTTAATTTTTTAACTTATTAAAGCAGTGATTTACAAAGGACAATGGCACATTACTGGGTAGTATAACATTTCGATAGGTAGCAATTATTTTTTCACTCATTGACTGCCACGTCTATCATATTTTATAGCCAGCAACTATTAGTCCTAACAAGTTTTTGCTCCATACATATATTAAAATGCAACATTAAAACTGCAGTAATATTCAAAACAATTTCATTGAGAATCTTAGTCTTGGCTTGGTTGATGAAAATCGACGATATAATAAATTTTATGAAAATAATTAATCAAAAACGATTGTACTAAAAAAGCGTGCTAAAAACGCTTGGCAGTTAACGTGTAAACATTGGGATCGTTTTACAATGAATATGTTTAGTAACAGAACAAAAGAATCTACTGTGCAAATAGCAGGAATGAAAAAAAATGTTTCAAATCTTAAGAAGTTATTTGGTCCATTAACTTATGTTTTCTATACCGTAAATACAAAAAAGGAAATGAAACAAAACCTTGTTTTGAGCAAAACAAGTTGAAATTCATGTGGTGATATTATACCAATTGCGTGAATACATTGTACCATCATGAATATATTTCATCAAATAAAATATGTTTTTATAGGGTGTTATTTTTCATAACTGATTCATCAATGGCAGAACTGATTAAACTTTAAAGATTATGGGTGTCTAAAAACATAACAAACAGTTCACAACGAGTACAAGACGCAATCAAATATCCCACGGATGATTATAAGCACCATAAGGTAAGAATAACAAAAATAAGGTAAGAATAATAAATACGTATTGCGTGAAAAGAAAAACATAAATAAATCGCTTATCACCGGTTGAAATGAGTAGCAGCTCCTCTCATTGCCCAACTTCGATTGCAAAACTCTCGCTCGGCAAAACAACTGTTTCTTCGCACCGTCAAATGCCAATCATGTATTGCAGAATGGCAACTGCTATCAATGCAATAGCTAGCAACCGAAATCAGGAATGCGTATAGCCTAAAATAGCATTGAACAGAATCGAAATCGGTAAACTGAGCAAATAAAAGATAGAACAACGATAAGAAGCTTCCAAACTTAGGGTATAAAACGGGGGCTGCCCAATTCAACATCACTCACAGCGTGGTGTCCACAAAGGAGAGTAGAAGATGAGACTGACTGTCGTAGCCATCGCACTCGGCCTGGTCGCCCTGACCAGCGGTGCTTACTATCCCCCTTCTCAACCAGAAACCGGAGTAAAGTATGGTAAGTGTAAAACAATCTTGTCCTTCAATAATGTTTACTCCATTCGTTTCGTATTCGTCATCACCTTTTTTTTACAGCCGACAAGGACTTCCTGTACAAGCAGAAGTTCTTCTTCGAGGTGCTTAGGAATATCCACCTTCCTCTTCAGTTCCAGGAATACTTGCCGTACACTAAGTCCTACATCACCGATTCGAGCAAATATGTGGTACGTAGGATTTTATTAGTCACATTTCATCTAATATTGCCAACATCAGTTACTCTTTATGACACTATTTTCCACGATCTAGAACTTCGAAGAAGTGACCGAGTTCTTCAACTTCTACAAAGTTGGACTCCTGGGCAAGGGTGAGCTGTTCAGCATCTACAACAAGGAGCACATGACGCAGACGTACGTTCTGTTCAACTTCTTCTACAACTCTATTGACTTCGATACCTTCTACAAGAACGTCGTTTGGGCCCGTGAGAACGTGAACGAGGGAATGTTCATTAACGCTCTGACCCTGACTGTCTTCCAACATCCGGAGCTGAAGGGCTTCGTGCTGCCGGCCATCTACGAGATCTACCCGTACTACTTCTTCAACACCAACGTGATCCACAGCGTCACTTTCCGCAAGCAGTACGACCAGAAGTTCGGTTTCGTTACCAATGGCAAGTACAATGTTGTCTACGACAACTACACCGCCACCTACCCGATTGACTACTACGGTGAGGAAAAGCTGGCTTACTTCACTGAGGATATCGGACTGAACGCGTACTACTACAACTTCATGATGGATTACCCGTACTTCCTTGGAACGGACAAGTGGAACTTCTCGAAGGATCGTCGTGGAGAGCTCTACCTGTACATGTACCAGCAGCTGATCGCCCGTTACTACCTGGAGCGTCAAGTGAACTTCCTGGGACCAATTGAGGAGTTCGACTACGACTTCCCACTCAAAACCGGATACTGGTCGAAGCTGAGCTACTACAATGGCATTCCGTTCTTCGTCCGCAATGACTACTACAGCTTCTCGAAGGACTTCTACTACCAGGTGACTGTGCTGAAGGACTACGAGCAGCGTTTCCGTCAAGTCCTCGACCAGGGTTTCTACATCCTGGAGGATGGATCTAAGATCGACCTGCGTCAACCAGAGTCGGTTGAGTACCTCGGAAACATGATGTTCTCCAACCCCGACAGCATAGACAACTACTACTTCGGATTCTTTGAAATGATGGCCCGCCAGGTGTACAGCGGTGGTGCTAAGTTCTACAAGTACATCCCGAGCGCCCTGATGCACTTCGAGACCTCGCTGCGTGATCCTTTCTTCTACCAGCTGTACAACCGTTTCCTGACCTTCTACTACAAGTTCAAGAGCTACCTGAACCCGTACACCTACGAGGAACTGTACTTCAAGGGTGTTGAGATCAAGAGCGTTGTGTTCGACAAGCTGGTTACCTACTTCGATTACTTCGATGCCGACGTGAGCAACGTTGTCCCGATCAAGTCGTCTGGTGAGAAGGTCTTCGATTTCTCGGTGTTCGCCCGCCAGAAGCGCATCAACCACAAGCCGTTCTCCTACACCATGGATGTGTACTCTGAGTTCGCCGGCAAGGGTGTGGTCCGTGTGTACATGGGCCCCAAGATCAACGACTTCAAGGAACTGCAGTACGTGAAGAAGTACTTCGTCGAGGTCGATCAGTACCTGTACGAATTCGTCACTGGCAAGAACACCATCGTCCGCAACTCGCGCGACTTCTACTACAGCGTCCGTGACCGCACGACCTACACCGAGCTGTACAAGAAGATCATGACGGCGTACAACGGTGGCGAGAAGTTCGTCCTGGACAACTCCGAGGCTCACTGTGGCTTCCCCGACCGTCTGCTCCTGCCGAAGGGTCTCCCGAGCGGCTACGAAATGACGTTCTACTTCATCGTGACCCCGTACTACGCCCCGAAGGTGCCGCAGTTCTCGACCTACGACAACACGTACCAGTGCGGTGTTGGATCTGGCTCGAAATACATCGATGATCTGCCGTTCGGATATCCGTTCGACCGTGACATCGACTTCAGCTACTTCTACACCAAGAACATGTACTTCAAGGACGTTCTGATCTACCACTCCGAGGAAATCAAACCCTACGTGCCGTACCAAGCCGAAGAAGATAAGCCTTATGTGCCATACTAAGTTTATTAATGGTTGTTACTTGGAAATTGGAAATGACTTGCAAATAAATGAGTTCTGTTGAATAATAATAACATGTCTCTATACTTTTTTCTTTTCTACTATTGCGAAAGGAGCAAGAACCTAACAAAGTTCGTTTATTTCTTTATTTCAGAATATTCAAAACTGTACGAAACACTTTGTTTCTCTTCAGGTTCTCCGAAGAGCATCGTTAGCTTTATAACAATAATAAGCATATATCCATTGATCGTTGGTCTTAAATTCGCTGACATTTATTATCATTATCCTTGGGGATAGTCTTCGGTAAAACTCTACGGGATGAATTTCGTACTTTTCAGAGTCAGGAGAATCTAATCCATTTCAGGAAAGTTTCTTTATGCAGTGCATTTATCATACGAAGACTCTAGGATCCTTGAGAACCAACTAAATAATTGTAGCATATCGAAAACCCAGCAGGCGAGCTGTGATTTATTTTAATATTCAGTAATTTTATCATGTAAGATAACTTATCTGTGTAAACAAACATCATTCACTTCACCTAGATTGAAAAGATATGGTTTATCTTATGAACATTTTACCATTAAAAATACCTTTATTAGGGATTGGTGGATTTACACTGTTGGAGGCCTTAAGCGAAACGGGATCCCTGTGACAATAAAGTGAACAAACAATATTTTGGTTTTTACAATTTTTGTTTGAAATCAATGTTATTTATACAGTTTTTACAATCAATAAGTTTTTTGGCAAAATCTATAATGAAAACTGATACAATTTATGTTTAATTTCAAGTGACGTTCAACATGTTGATTATGCTTGAGGGAGTAAAATCAGTCCGAGTTCACCACGTATTCATATTTTTAACATATTATTTATAAATTGTAAGCCCGTTGATAAAAAAAAGAATGGTAATGAATTTCATCAAATATTTGCTTATGTTCATAATATACGATTAAAAGCGCGAACGGTGCTTCATGTGAAGTTGGTCCTTGCAAGTTCGAGCCATACCATGGCCGCAGAATCCGCGCTACATTAAACCCGTCACTGACCGTAGGAGGCCACCGATGTTAAATCAGATTGCAAACAAGGCGTGCCTGCAACAAATTTACAGTTCTAAGAAAGTAAATTTTTCACTAACGGGTAATGATGAGACCTTCAAAACAACTAGGTGATTTTTAACAGTGTCTATTTTAATAGCACGAGGTTTTATTGTTCTTAGAAAGATAGGTAAAGTATCAATCATTGATATTATATTATCTTGTCCCGGAGGGTTTTAACAAAAACACACTTTGTTGCAAAATAAAAGCAGTCACTCATTTTGATTGAAAACATCATATCACCCATTACATACAATGTTTAATTCGTCTTCGATGTTGATGAACTGTTTTCTTCGATTGGAAGTATTTTTGGCGGTGGTGATAAGGTAATCATGCTGTTGCTAAACAGTGTGCATAGTGCAACGACATATTTGCTGTTTCTAGGTGTTTCGGCCAGCATAATCTTACGGATGTGAAGTGAGCAACAAGAGAAGCAAATATTAACAGCATGTAATCTCATGCCCTCAGGTCGTTCACATCCGAACAGTTGGCCAGCGTACGCAATATGCACTTGACACAGAGGCCAAGTGTGTGAAATTTGATAGGAACCTGAGCACCTGAAGGTTACAAGAAAGGCAAGCCTTGTGCAACGTGGGTAATGTTTTGTCCAGATAACAAGAGCACTCTTGCGAACGTGAAGGTTGCGCAATTCAAAATACTGTCTTGCGCGAGTTTGATAATTTGAGTCTTTTTTTGGCAGAACGTAGAATAGTGTTTGCTGAATTTTTGTTATTTTTATTGTATTTAATGTATTGTAAATCAAAAAGATTGACAAACAGCTTCTTTTAAGAAGTTTTCTAAATAAATATAGAAATAAATAAAACAAATTAATAAATAGAATAGAATAAAAAAAAACAAATAAATAAACAAACAATAAAAAGTTTTGTTGCTGCCGCAGTCGAGGTAAGCGGCCAATATCAATTTATAAAAAAAACACAATCAAAGCTAACATGGTTGAAGCTTTTATAATGTTGAATAAACATACTAAAATAATTAGATGCTGTACCATTATTCCAATTGCGTAAAATACCGTGAATCCAGCAAAGAAGATGAATAAAAATAAAAAGGAAATTTAATTTTCCTAGACAATCGTTACAGGAGGGTGCATAAAATTAAAAAAATACTAAACATATTAGGTAGTTTTTATTGAAAACTCCGTCGATTGGAGAACGGAATTTTTTTATTTATGCACTCATTTGTTTGACAAAAATACTAAACATACGAATAATTGAGCATCATGAAATAAATGAAACATGCACGTCAAATTTACACGAACAATTTATGCTGGTACAAAAATTAAAAGTAATGTAAGGTTGATTAACAGTATTTCTCACAGATTGACCGAATATGACTGTTGAAGTGCTGATGCGAATGAGAAGATTATTTATGCAATTAGAAGTAATAAAGATAGTATATTTTCTAAATAGCAAACAAAATCTATGTCAACAAACCAACAAAGTAAAAAATATGTTAAAAAATGGGACAGAAGTGAAGTGTACAACGGTGGAATTATATACATAAGTACATACGTAAAAATATGATACTTTTCTAACATTATAGCTTGTATGGAATCAAAGTCCTAAAGCATCAACAAGAATTGTGATATTGATAATGTAAATTTTGTAATCTTAGTTCATAAAACCATCCTGTGGAAACCACTGTAACGTTTCGGCAATCACAAGAACGGTAAGTAAGGCAATCACAAGAACGGTAACAAGCGCTAGCTGATAAGTTCATCCCCACGGGCCCTATATAAAACCCCGGGATTCGTTGAATAGACATCATTCAGCGGAAGCAGTCCACAGCGGAGAGTAGAAGATGAGACTGACTGTTGTAGCCATCGCACTCGGCCTGGTCGCCCTGACCAGCGCTGCCTACTATCCCTCCTCGCATCCGGTGAAAGGCGTTAAGTATGGTAAGTTTATGAGTAAGAATTGTGCAAGTGAAAATGTTTTAATTATGTTCCAATGTCTTCACCAATCCAGCCGACAAGGACTTCCTGTTCAAACAAAAGTTCTTCTTCGAAGTACTGAGGAACATCCATCTTCCTCTTCAATTCGAAGAGTACTTGCCGTACACTAAGTCCTACATCACCGATGAGAGCAAATATGTGGTATGTATTAATAATCAGTTTTACTTTTACTAAATAATCAACGTTAACTTCACACTTTTCGTGTCAACCATATTATAGAACTTCGAAGAAGTAGCTGAGTTCTTCAACTTCTACAAAGTTGGATTCCTAGGCAAGGGTGAGCTATTCAGCATCTACAACAAGGAGTACATGACGCAGACGTACCTTCTGTTCAACTTCTTCTACAACGCTGTTGACTTCGATACGTTCTACAAGAACGTCGTCTGGGCCCGTGAGAACGTGAACGAGGGTATCTTCATTAGCGCCCTGACCCTGACTGTCTTCCAACATCCGGAGCTGAAGGGCTTCGTGCTGCCGGCCATCTACGAGATCTATCCGTACTACTTCTTCAACACCAACGTGATCCACAGCGTCACCTTCCGCAAGCAGTACGACCAGAAGTTCGGTTTCGCTAGCAATGGCAAGTACAATGTTGTCTACGACAACTACACCGCCACCTACCCGATTGACTACTACGGTGAGGAAAAGCTGGCTTACTTCACTGAGGATATCGGACTGAACGCGTACTACTACAACTTCATGATGGATTACCCGTACTTCCTTGGAACGGACAAGTGGAACTTCTCGAAGGATCGTCGTGGAGAGCTCTACCTGTACATGTACCAGCAGCTGATCGCCCGTTACTACCTGGAGCGTCAAGTGAACTTCCTGGGACCAATTGAGGAGTTCGACTACGACTTCCCACTCAAAACCGGATACTGGTCGAAGCTGAGCTACTACAATGGCATTCGTTCTTCGTCCGCAATGACTACTACAGCTTCT
>KE525318.1:636934-684183 GCA_000441895.2 Anopheles sinensis | reverse complement strand
AAGACAAAGTTTGATATGCTGTGTTGTGTAACATACCGGACCGGTTTGCAACAATTACCCATTTTCCCCTGTTCGCGTCATCCGGAGCAGTGGGTAATCACACGACGATCGACGGGTGGTGGTAGTAGTAGGCAGTCGATAAGTGGAGAAGCTAAACAACAATGAAAAAGTGATTTTTCACCTGATTTGAGGCGATTCCAAGGCGCGCAACGATCCAAACGACGGCAGCACCAGGACGACGACAACGCTTTGGGAACGCTACGCGAAAAGAAGCAAATTTTGACAGCTAGCGTTTTGGAGTTGTGGATTGTTTATGTTTTGAAAAAACAAAAACATGGAACAAAATGAAGTGTTTTCTCTAAAGTTTATTTAACATTAGGCACTAGAACAGTGTGTAAATGCAGTAGAAAAGGTTGTGTTAATTTAAAGAATGTAACTCATAATTTTTATTTAAATTTTTATCGTTTTTGAACTGCCAGTAGAACCGAGATGTATATAAGCTGTCAGAAGGCATCGCACCGTTTAACAACCTCGCTGGCAACTGTTACGAACTGTCAGACGAACTGTGCCAAAACAAATCAAAAATGATGCGAGTTTGCTAAGCGCTTGTTGTGTCGTCAACGTATTGCGCTTCTTTTTAAAAAATTGTGCTGTTTTTTAAGTAAAGTGATTTGTATTTTTGTGCTCTCTGTTCGCGCTTTGCCATCGAACGTTTTGTTGGATCATGATCGGTCCTAAGTGTGTGCAGTGAAAGTTCTCGGGGTGAAAATGAGTCGTTTGAAGTTGAAACCGCTGAAGCTTCCGAGTGAAGCGAATCGTACCGCGGGCGATGTTGACGAGGTAAAAATGAGTATTATTTTGCATTCTTCAGAAATATGATACGTTAGCGAAGCACGGCTCGGGTGCAACCTTCTTTACCGTATCTTGCACCTTGCTTGCCATGCAATCAACAGCGAAAATACGGACTTATCGTCGTCGTTACCCGTGAAGCAATCGCGGACCGTTTCGAGGGGATGGCTGCAAAGTAGAACACACACGGGATCTATTTTCGGAGCATTTCGGAATAGTGCGTCGCGGTTAGCAATCCGTCTGGCGGCCGGGCCCGTAGTGGCACTCTGCATTTGGTCGGAGACTGCGTTTGGCGATGAATTTTGCATGAAAATAAAGTTTGCCATTCGTGTCGCCGCTTTCGTGGGTTACCCAGGGAAACGAGCCAAACGAACCGACGAGCCTGCCTCTGACGGTTCCTATCCGTTGGTGCTTGTCCGACGATCGATAGAAAGTGGTTATGGTTCAGCGGACACCTTCATCAGGTGGCCAACCACACATTTCACCGGCCGAATCAATGGTCGTGCGCAAACAAATGGACGTAAGAATTGGTTCAATAGCGTTCAATTGGATATCGCAAAGGTTGCTGAAATGAACCAAGTTTAAATTGCAATGGTATGTTGTTTGAATGTCCCATTTTCTTCCTTCCATATGCTTGAGGAATGCTGTTACGCATCCGTAATATGATTGGTCATCGTTGCTCCGGAATAATAATTGGCAAAGTCGTAAAAAATATACAGATGCGTTGGTCCGTTGCATGACCGATGCTTCTCATGTTGCTTCAAATGTCGGAGAAAATAAAAGCATTGCCAACAGCTATCCCAGGAATGTTGTCGATGTGTTGCACTTAATTGTTTTCATTAGCTTCCGCCGCCACCGGTGTCGGTTTCCTGCCGTGTCGTAAAACACATCAACTATCGGGGACATACGAGCACATCCAACTGGCCATTTCAGAACATACCGGTGGTATCAGAAGAAAGATACCGATCTCGTTCGGATTACACTAATTATGTCGAGGTGTCAAACGTTGTCTGTATGCAAGAAGCTGTTTAAAAAATCTCCACCCAACACGTCGAACTGCCATTCGGAAGTGCGTTGGAAAACATCTTTTTTTATCTTTCAGACCTGTGGCGGTTTCTTTCCTTCAAATACCATACGGTCGATCGTCAGTCGGAGCGAACGGAAGCGATATGGTAGCATCGAGGAAATGTTTCAAATATTCCCCCCACATACACACTGTCCGTTCCATCTCCGGTCCGCCAGTTTCAAGCGCGTACGGAATGCTACAGGGCCCGGTCGTCCGGAACAACAGAAAGAACATCGTTCGGCATTGCCGCCACATCGTTCGGAACGAGATTCTAGTCAGCTCGAAGTATCCATCCTATGTGTAGTGCATCGGGTTCCAAAACGCTTCCAAAGGGCCGTTGAAATGGACCCTTTTTAATTTTTTCCCCCCGGCATCGAGTGGATGCTGTTTTACAAGCAAATAAACAACGCTACATTAGTCAGAGCGATATGGGGATGTTTGTAAGAGAAAACATCATTACACGGTGGCACGGGGAAAAACGAAGCAAAAAAACTTGTACCATTGAAATCAACTGACTGCGGCTGCACCGGGAGGAAGTTAGGAAAATACGTTCGGCACTCCCACACCGCGCCTTCACTGAGACGAAAAAGTTAGGAGGAAAATGATCGTACGGCTGAGGGTTGGGTGCGTCGGAAAACCAAACGTGTGGCGCAGGAAACATACCGATCGGCAGCATGCATGACACATTCAATGCTCGACAGATTCTTTTTTTTTGACTCCGTCGTAAGTCGATAAAGCTTGACGAGTTCCTAATCGTTCCACATGTCGCGTGATGAACGATCGGTGATAGGTTTTCCCCGACGGATGTAAGTTTTTCTTGTTTGCAACGATTCCGTGGGAAACTGTGTGCATGTTTTCATGTTATTCGTCATTCTTTATCGATTTTATTTTAGCTGCACTCTCAAGAAAAATTTACGTTATTGAAGATCACTGATCACTGATCATAAACCGAACCCAAAAAAAAAAACTATTGCATCTTATAAGAAACCTGACACCACCGATCATTGTTCTGCCGCCTGCGTTCCTGTTCTATAAATACAAAAACACTTCGTCTACGTTTTTCCAGCGAGCGCCCGCCAAGAAGGGCGGTTTGTGGCAAGTGGCTGCATCGTTAAACCTTAAAACCCGGATTCAGTGTCAAGCAATCCTCTCCCTTCAATCCGCTTGCGCCCCCCATCATCATTCTACAATTCTTTCCCACCACTACTGGCGCTCTGATCGCGTTTCGTGGAATGCGTAATGTAAGATTAATAGCCCTTTTCCGAAGAACTGGGAGTTATGGTACCGGTGGCTGCTTTTACGCTCGAGCCCGCTTCGGTCGGCATGTTCTCGGTGTTCTCTTGAGGGGGGAAAATGAAATAAAAATCTTCTTCAAACGGACGGTGTCTCAAGTAGAGCGTATTTATGGAGTGGCGGTAAAAATAAATGACCGCCAATGGGTGGAAGCGATGGAGCGTGTGATGTGTGGAAGCGGAGGATTATTTTCATTCATCAAACATTTCCCCGCGTAAGAATGGTGAAGACATTCTGGCAGAGGCATAAGGTGCTAGAAATATGACACATCGATGGGTCGGTTTTGATTGAGTAATTTCCACCGTTTGATCAGTTTTTCCTGCAACATCCGGGAAGCTTTATTGGTCTTTTGAAATATTTTCCATGCCCACACCAATCGGTTTACCCGGAGTGCATGGTGGGTAGGTTTTGTTTTGGTACAGTTTTAAAACCACGTTTGTTGTTTGCACGTTGTCGTTGAACGGTGTTTGTTCTACACGTTGTCGGTTGGTGCGAACAAACAACAGAATGCAAACAACGTACCCGAATCGGCAGCAAAGCTATTCGTTTGTTTCGACCAGGCTTCGTTCGTCAGCTGAAGTCGGGTTTTTCGACGACGACGACGACCGGTTTACCGTCGTGTGCCGCCTTAGTTCGTTTGTGGATTGCGTGACGAAAGGATCATCCCTCGAATAGGGCAGCCGGTCTGATACGCGAGTTCCTCTGTGTCCCTCCCCTGGACGATTGTTGTGAGTATCGGACGTTTTCCGATTAGTTACTACTTCCGGATGGATTTTAAACGTACCTTAACGGCTAGTGGTTGTGGCGTTGATAAATCACCTGCGTGTGTCACCATATTCCATAGAGAGTTTGTTAGGAGTCGGGAGTTGCAAGTGAAGCAATCGGCTTTATTTATTTATTTATTTATTTATTTATTTATTTAAACAATTACATGTCCGCCATTGGCTTAACATGTCTTGGTTTCTCGATTAACAATTATTGGTTGCGTTGGATAATTACTGCTGTTCGATTTAACTATCGTTGGTTGAGCGCGTATTGAACCTGTACCTGAGCTGATTCCTGATAGTATGTGTTGGAAGGTCAAAATCTATAAAGCGGTAGTCCGAGTTAAATTGTCTAGTCATCCGTAAAATCGGGCTATTGTAGGCATAAACAGAGTTCGTGCTATCGACCTGCAGGAATTGTCGCTGTCTTAGGCTAAATCGTGGGATATAAATAGATAGTTGATCGAGGATGTGTGGAGCATCAATGTTACCATTAAAGAGACCAGTAACAAACATGGTCTGAGCGTCGTTACGGCGTTTGTCTAGTGTTTCTAGTCCTTAAAGCAAACAACGGGCATGATAGTCTGGTAGGCTTGGCCACCTTAACCGGTAAAGCGCGATTCTGGTGAATTTGCGCTGGATCGCTTCGAACCGAATCTTCCATGTCTCGGCGAATGGTGACCACACAACACTGTTATATTCTAAGATAGACCTGACTAGAGAACAGAAAATTGTTTTCACGCACATTGGATCGTCAAACTCTTTGGTAATTTTCGTAACAAGCCCTAAAGTTCTGTTCGCACGTTTGATTATGTCTTCGTAGTGGGCGTTAAAAGTGAGACGACAATCTAGTAACACACCTAAATCACGGACCTCGTCGACCCTATTAATTATCGTACCATCTATAGTATAGTCTGTAACGATCGGACTATGAGACCTTGTAAACGATATCGCACAACATTTTTCGGGGCATATGACTAACGCATTCAGTTGACACCAGTTAGAAAAAGATGATAGAGCCGATTGTAGCGGAAAACAGTCGCCGTGGTCACGAACCGGGGCGAAAATTTTTATATCATCGGCGAACATCAGGAATGGGGTCTTCGAGAGTGCCGAGGCCACGTCATTCACATACAGGAGGAATAGTAACGGTCCCAGGTTACTACCCTGCGGAACACCTGACGTACACATGAATGGATTGGACAGAGCATTCTCGAATTTGACTTGGTATTCTCTGCCTATCAGGTACGAGCGGAACCACTCTACAATATCGTGAGGTAAGCCCAGCTTGCAGAGCTTTGCTAATAGTATATCGTGAGATACGCTATCGAAAGCGGCTTTCATGTCGGTGTAAACGCAGTCTAGTTGGCCTCCATGGTCCATGCAGTCCATACACTCCGAGACAAATTCTACCAAATTTGTGGAGGTCGAACGAAGAGGCACAAAGCCATGCTGCTCCACATTGATGTAGTTTGATGAGGCCCATAATAGTTGTTTCTGGATCAACAGCTCAAACACTTTGGCGCCAGCGCATAGGGAAGTGATTCCTCTATAGCTGGTGGCCTGCGTTTTGTCACCTTTCTTGTAACGTGGTATCATCCTTGATGTTTTCCAGCAAGTAGGGAAGGTGCACTGCGCTATGGAAAGATAGAATATCCGGTGAAGCAGTGGTGCCAGAGAATCCAAGCATCCTTTGATTAGGCACGATGGTATGCCATCCGGGCCGAGAGAGAAGCTTGTTTTCAGTTTCCTTATGGCTTTGGTGATGGAATCCGCGTCAATTGAGAAGTGATCCAAAGAAATGACATTCTGAGGAGTCAGCGTGGTGGCCTCCTCGATAGCGGCTGCGTCACTGATTCTCGGGCTGAAGATTTCTTTAAAACGTGATGCAAATGTGTCACAAATGTCAGTGTCGGAGGATGCTGTTGTGCCGTTGTATGATATGAAGGCAGGCTTCGCTTTACTTTTTCTACGGTTGTTAACGAAGGACCAGAACGATCTTGGATGTCGACGGAGGTTGTGCTGAGTTCGAGAGACATATCCCCGGTATAGGAACCGGTTGTAGTTACGGTAGCGTCGGGCGGTTGTGTGGACTCTGTTGAGTAGAGATGCCGAATTCCCGCGCAGTTTGAGACGATTGCTTGCGTTCTTTCTTCTTTGAAGAACTATTTCGGATGTTTTGATGCGAATTGTTGATTTTTTCTAAACGAATTCGAAAAGTGACCCCATCGATACTGTGTTGATTTGAATGGACGGCCTACAAAACTCGCTCTTATGCAACAGTTGCACCTCTGCCAAACATCGTACCGAAAGCCGATACACCAACTCACAAACGATGGGAAAACTTAAACAAACGGCATTATCTGCACGATAAAATCCGTTCCATTATGCTCCTCTGCACCTTCGTCGGACGTGTTTCTTCTCATTATAGGGGTCGATTACTATGTGCTATGCTTGCTTGTTTCGTTGCATTCTCAACGCCTGGCGCCTTCAGTTCCATTGCAACAATCATGCACATTGCAGTCAGATAATGCACACTGGCTTTCTTTCGGTGCTATGTACCTCATCGTAACGTGGTTCTAAAATTAGGGAGACCAGCAGCATTGCCGTGAAATGATGTGGTTTTAATTTTCCTTCTTTTTACGCCGATCGCCGAACCGCGTGGGGAAGTTGGGGAAAAGTGAGCCTAAAGGCGCGCGATACAAACAACAACATTCCACAAGACACATGTGCTCGTTCGCGTTTCGTGAATGATGTGTCTTAATCGGTGATGTTAGTTAGCTAATTTACGATATCTTCTTCCTTGTGCACCTGTGGTCGGGGTGGAGTTTGTTGGAAATCTGATGAAAAAATATCCCCAACTCCACAAACAGTAATGTTTATCGAATGGAACAGATTTACTTTCGTCCTCGATATGTTTCCTGGTCCTTTTTCGATCATCATGTCGCTACACGCGACACAAAACAGACAACGTGGTCTCGTTGGTGGTTTAAGATGTTTTATTTTATGTTCCTCATTTCGTCAGGAATTAGGCTTTGTTTCATGGAATCTATCGATTTAACAACAACCTCTCCACCGTTCAGGTCCTGTCCGTGGCCGAGGAAGGCAGTTAAATGGGTGCTGAAGGACGCGCTGCTACTGAAAAATCGCTACGTTATTTTGTATCTGTGAACTCCGCGCTCCAGGGTCGGTAAGGGTTCGTGATGGAGGAGTAGTTTCGCGGATAAGTAAACAAAGTAAACGTTATGATATTGAGCTTGCACGACCCGTCTTTGTCGGGCCCTGTGACATTGTCGGTGGTGGTGGTGGAATTTTGTTTCTTTTTGAATGAAAAACTTGGATGGAAAAATCGTAGCACTTTGAACTTTGACTGGGACCCCGTGACCTAAATCTTGGAAGTTTGTTTGGAGATGGATGTTTTTAAAGTTTCTAGGGGGAGCTGTTACAGCTTTCAATTATTTTTTGATCTATTTTAACCTAATTTTTCAATGGATAAGAGATTTCTTTTTGAAAACACTTTTTTTTAATTTAATCCAACAGTCGAGTTATTTTGTTCTTGTTGAACAATTTTAACTTTTTGTTCTGGTTAGCATCAATATAAATTTTTCTGTAGTAAATAAAGCATTCAAAGCCAATTTACCTCTATTATTTTGAATTTATCATGCATTTTAAAAATATTGAAATTATCGGCAATTTTTGAATTTGTTTTCGTAAAACAATTCTTCGGTAGTCGCTTTAAGATTGTACATGAAAATGTTTCTCTAATTGCAAAAATGCGGTACATGCTATTTATGTTCCCTGCTTTACGATAAAAATCCTCAAATTACAAATATTTTCTTAGCAGCAAAGCTTCATAAACATGATGTCATTACATAAACATTGAAAGAGTAGTTAAATCAACAATAACGTTCCCCATAGTTGTGGATGTTAAAGGCAATGTGCTTATCAATGAGCAATTCGATATCCACGTTTATTGCTGGCACAAGAGCGAAAAACTATGGTAAAATCAACCCGATAAGAATGATTCGTACAAAAAATATTGTTAGTGTTATGATGAATTTTGAAGCAAAAATAATATTCCAAAATTGGCAGAAGAAAAGAAAAATCAGCCAAGGCTGCAGAAAATGTGTGTCACAAACAAATTTACGACAGTTCGACTTGACCTTTACGCTCTGTCTGGGGTGGAGTAAAATCCGAGTGGCGCAAAAATAATTCTTTCTTTCCATGTGTCTTTTCTTTATTTCCTTTTCCGGAACCGTTTGCCCGTCTGAAGAACCGACTGAGCGGCCCGAGTGGTCCCGGGTTGAACAAAGCATCGACCAGTCGAGTCAGTGTTGGGTCCGTCGGAACCAGTAAATCTTCGTCCAGCTACGGAAGTCGTACGGAACCGTCGGTTCGGTTTCGGCTCGAGGACGAAATACTCGGCAGTGGCGGCAGTGGCGAGCTGAGTGAGGAGAGCGCCAGTGTCAGTATTGCCGACAGTCTAAGTGCGAACGACAATCAGCACGATGACGATAGTTTAGAGATTATGGAAGAAATTCTAGTCCCAGCCGATGGTGACGACGATGACAACAGCAATGAGCCCACGGAGGAAGGAGCCAGTGTTAGTGTGCAAAGTGTCGACGAAGAAGGACCGGCACTTGGCCGTCGTTCATCCCGGCAACTCAGGCAGAGACTCAGTTCGGCCGGTAGCAGCAGTACGGAGGAAGGATCGTCGGTGAATCGATCGCAACCGAGGCGAAAACCAGTCGCAAGTGCGGTCACCGATCGGAAGCGCCAGCTGTTCGATATCGGGGACGACGAGGACTTAGTGGCACGGGGAGGGGGTGGCTCCGGAGCGAGCCTCTTCGATATCGATCACATACAGCTATCCGGGGACGAAATTGCGCAACATTTCCAACCGACGACGGCCACTATCGAAGGCAGTGAGGAGGACGATTCGTTTCGTGGTGGGGCGAAGGGTGGCCCTCAGTGGTCCTTCCGGACGCTCGACGACGACCAGGAGGAGGTGGAGGACGAAGGGGAGGATTCGTTCGAGCAGCCGTTGAACGAAAGTGAATCGGTGGACGAAGTGTCGAAGGACAAAAGCCTTCCAAAGGGTGTAAAGTTAGTACCGCATCAAACGAAAGAACTGTCTCCGCTGAACGAGGACGACGTGCTGATAAACGATAGTAAGGTAAACTTGAACTCTCTGAAGCGTCGCACCCAAAGGAGGGGGGTGGTCGAAGGGAAAAGTAATCCCATCAACATGGCGGAAAGCAATAACAACAGTCAGGATAACAGCCTCAACACGACGAACGATATCTCCGACCTGGCGAAGGATACGGAAAGTGAGCGTGTGGGAAGTGTCGAACTGGATCCCGAATCGTCCGGGGCCGTGGTCTCTAAACCGGCAAAACTCACGCTTGAAGGAAGAAGCCGAAGCGTACCGGACGAACGGCCTTCTCCGGTGGCCAAGGTTGGATTTGCAAGTCTCGGTCCGATACGGCTCACGGAGGAGGAGAAGAAGCAGCAAGTGACCGAAGACAACCACAGCAGTGCGTCTTCCGGTGGGAGTGGCGTATCGGAGGATTTACGCGAACGAATACTGACCACGAGCAAGTCGTTCGAGGAGGTCAAGGCGCAAACTGTGCCCATCGACGTGCTGGAAGATAAGATAGACAGCGAAAAGACATTACAGCGAAATGCCACCGAAAGCGTCGTTAAACAGATGGAACGAGTTTCGGGCGAGCAGAAGGAAGCGCTGGAAGATATTTCCGAAGAGTCGGAACATACCCTCGGTGGTGGTCCTACAGATGATGAGCGTGGGGAAAAGGATGTGAAAGTGATAGAGAAGGGTAAGGAAATGCGAACGATTCTAGAGGAGAAACTGTTGCAGAAGAGGCTAAGTGTTGGGAGTACGATCTACGAGGATAACAAGGAGAATGTGCCCGAGGGAGGAGAAGGATCTCTGAAGGCGCACGACTTTGACAGTGTGGTCAGCTTGAAAATGTTCCAAACGATGGAGAACGAGATACGCAAGCTGCATGAAATAATTGCCACGAAGGACGTGCTGCTGGAGACGTACGGTCGGAAGGATAGCACGGTCACTTCGAAGGATGGTGGGAGCCGGGCTGGGGGAGATTCATTGCGCGAACAACAGGTGTGTCGATCGCACAACAGTGACTCGATCAGTGTGACCACGAATTCCACCGAGTATCGGCCGGTTCCAGGGGAGTTGGAAGCGATGACGGCCGCCGCCACCGAGCGGGATCTCCACGGGAAGATCATGGAGCGGAATCAGTGGATCGAGCTGTTGGCGGAAAAGCTGAAGGAATCGCTCGAGGAGCGCAATCAGCTGCAGTCGGAGGGTGAGAAGCTGGCGGGGGAAGTGATGCAGCTGAAGAAACAGCTGGCCGAAACGGTAGAGAGTATGAAACTGAAGACTCAGTGGGCGGGAGTCGTTCGGCAGGATCAGGAAAGCACCAGCGGTCAACGGATATCGGAGATATCGATCGATCTGGTGAGCGAAACGGAGGACGGTGGGCTTTCGGACTTTCCCGACCTGTACGACGATCAGCGGGAGCGTGAGCGGGCCTTCGATCTCAACTCGCAGTCCAGTGGCGGCGATCTGGCTGCTCTCAATCCGCTCCACATTCCGCTGAAGATCTCGAAGCAGCTCGAACAGTTCCGACGTTACCTTTCGCAGGAAGAGCTCCGACTGTTCAACATGATACAGACAAAGTTTGACGATTTTCTCACGCAAGAGGTTGAGAAGGTCCGTGCGGACACCCAAGGGGAGACGGAAAACCGTCTGTTGCGCGAACAGTTGGCCCTAGAGCGGGCGGAAAAAGAGCAGGAGGTGAACCGGTTGCGCCAGATGCTCGGAAGCGTGAAGACGGGTTCGATCGAGATCGGAGTGTTGCGGGCGGAGCTGGAGGCACGGCACACGCAAGAGATGGCCGATCTGCGTACCTACTTCGAGAAGAAGTGCGTCGAGCTCGAGAAGCAGTACTCGGAGGAGGTGTTTTCGCAGCAAAGCCGACGGCTTTCGAACGACGACACCGGGTCGGAGATTTCGGGCGCCGAAGAGTTCCCGGAGGAGAACGGTGGCTACCAGTCGAAGCACACGAGCCCGCGGAGAAAGCACAAGGAGGACATCTACCTCAGTCCGACGCACCGGAAGATTACACCCACGACGATCGATGCGACGGACGGGAGTGCGGATGAGGTGCTGGTGATCGAAATACCGGATGATAAGGTACGGCTTGAAAAGAAACTGATTCGTTAAGTTTATTTATACTGAATGAATCTGCTTTACTTCTTCAGCAACGTCATCTGTCGGCGGAAGAAGTGCGCGAGTTCTATCAGAGCAAAATCAAGGAGATAAATCTTCAGCACGAGCAGGTGTTTGCGAATCTGCGTGAAAAGCTGAGTGTTTACGAGGCCAGGGAAAAGGAGAAACAATTTGTGGTGAGTGTTCAAATTCCTCAGGAACGATTTAATTTGCATGATTCTTTTATAACATCACTGTGGCATGAACTTATTCCCTAATATTATTCACACATCCAAAACGGAGTTTTACTTCTCGTTCTCTCTCTCACTCACTGGTAATAATTGTCGTGTGTTCAACCTTTTATATCACCATTTTATAGTCTAATCAAACGGCATCCACCTCCTCCCCCATTGCCAAGGATCACCAATGCTCACCATTGCTAACCACTGAATCACAACCACAACCCGCCGAATCACCATCACCGTTCGTCACCGACGCCAACGTCTTGGCCCCGCCGCCCGGTTCAAGCGTTGTGGCTCGCGAAGAAGCACCGCTAACTAACTCATCCGATACTAACATCCTGCCATGTCCGAAGCCGGTCGACCGACGGCGGACCGACTCACCGTCGGCGGTGGTGGCGGCCGAGTTGGGTTCCGAGTCGGATCTGCAGGAGATCATTGCGGGGTACGAGCGGCGCCTGCAAGAGCAGGTGGCCCTCGCCCGCCAGGACGTCCTGAAGGAGCTGGAGGTGCAGATTCAGGTAAGTGGCAAGTCTTGCATGCAACAAATGCGCGAGCTAACCCTTGGTGTTGTGTGCAACTAACAACGGTTTCATGCAACTCGCGCTTCGAACAGCGTCATCTGTTGCAAAGCGTGGTAGAAATGATTTTAATTTTTACGAACGACGTTCAACGACCGTCACAGTTTGAAAGATAACCGGGATGAATCATTTTCTCGTCGGTTAAACGTTGAGAGAACGTGCGATAAGGATGTCAGAATGCTTATCTGTTTCTGTAGGTAGAAGAGGATTATGAAGGATTTGTTGAACCTTACATTTGCAGACGAAAACCCGCAAATGGTAGACCTGGTTTCTTGTAAACGTGCAAAATTTTTCATACATTTTCTTGTTCAAAAGCGTACCAAAGGTTTTGCATTAGTTTGTTGCCGAATCAGAAAACATCCTTGGGATCTTTTTGAATTAAAATTGTTTCATTTCAAGACGCGTTCTATTCTCCTTTCGTTAATCAAATTCTTTCCAATCAATTTGAAACTGTTTGAGTTCCCTTTCGGATTGCTCTCCGTTTTATCAACGCGTTCCCTAAGGCGGGTAGATCTTCTTGCGGAGAACGGATGCTGTATGATGCCGGCTCTCCCGTATAAATGACCACTCAAGTGGTAACGTTTCCACGCACTTATCGCACGCACACTTACGCCGGCCGCGCCGCCATATTTTTAGATCGCATCCGATCGCGGGACGCTCAACTCAGGGGAGTAAAGAGAACCGTTCGTCAGTTGCATTTTGAATTCTAATCAACACGGAACGGTCCCTCGAACGCTCGCTCGGGTTCTGTTGGTCGTGCGTCACGCCGAAGTTTAATCTGGTGTGTTGCAAGGCACCACAAGCTGTTGGCGCCAACATGCGTGATATTAAAGTGGATGGAATGAATGCTCTGTGAAGGAATATAATCTTGTGTGAAACGTAAAGATCATCCGTTTACCCAGACCAAGGGTTGGGAATTTCGTAGAAGTGTAACACATGAAGTGACAAAGGCAAAAGTGAAAAGAATTAATTAACGGTATTAATAGTGAACCTCGTTCGTGCAATGCCATCAATCCAACGGCGACTGGGTGTCTCCATTTGAGACATTAAGGGAATCCTTACCCAAAACACACCGCCACCGCGAGGGGAGACTCCTCGGCCAGAAACAGAACAACATCGTTTCGCGTGTCCGGTGACACGCATCGCAATTGAGGACCAACTCCTTCTCCTCCTTCTCCTTCTCCCCTTCCGCACCACCCGATATTTATAGAATTTGTGGTGTGTTTGCAAATAAAAAAAGTAAATCAACGTTTCAAGACGACGAGAAAACGGCAGGAAAATCGCCGCAAAGCCGACCACAGTGGTGGTCACTGGTGCAAGTAAGTAGCCGAGGGGGGGTGGGGTGGCTGGGTGACAAAGGGCCGATAATCGCCCAATGGGAATAATGGTGTGTGTCGTCCACTTCTTATTCTCACCGTCGTCTTATATTCCTGTCCCCCATGGGAAGGGTTTTGACTTTTCATTCTAGAATGCGTGAATGTACGTTGAATGCAAATGTATCGCTTCTTATCACCCTGGGACGCTTGAAACGGCTGCCAAAAATAATCATCTGGCGAACATAAGGGCGTTTTTTTTCGGAGCGTGTTTTGAATTCAGAACTGACCTCAGCATGGGTGAATTTGGTTTTATGTTTTTATGATTGCTGTTGACCAACGTTTGGAGCAAATAAGCAGAACGTATTAATATTCATCATTTAACAAAAAGGATGACTTATTGTATAGAACCTAACATTAAAGTTCCTCCTTTGAAAGGTTGCCCTTTTCTGTCTTATTTGTAAATTAATTTGATAAGACCATAATGTTTCTCCAGGTGGTTTAAATTATTTTCTTCAAGTTCAAAAACAATGCAAGTAAAAGTTCTTAATTTTTTAAAGTTTTTTTAGATCGAATCTTTTTCCAGTTTGAACCAATTTTGAACAATTCCCCCGAGATCATTCATCTTCACGTTGTCATTGAATTTCAAGATCATGTATCACTGGTGGTGAAAAAATACATCCGGCTTCCATCGAAGGGCGCCAGTGAGAAAAATTTGTACTAAATATAAACACTGTTTCCGGAAACTGGTCCATCGCCGAACGATCACCCTCGTTGTTTTTCCGAAAATAAATCACCAGCGTGTTCCATCGGTTTTCGATGACTCGCAACAATATCCCGGTGCGCGTAGGTTTATCCAGTAATTGAATCCTGAATGTTAATGTTTTTCTTGCGATGGAATACCTCGTGTTGGAACATTGTTTTTATTTTTTGGGAGTCTTCTGTTGACGACATTAATATTGGGGTCCCCCTGTCACCATGGCCGGAAGTAGCCCGTGGCCTAAATCTGTCAACGTTGAACCCAAAATTAAATTAGTATTAATGAGCATGTGGTATCATGAGCCCTTTCGTATTTACTCTGACATGACATTGCGTCTAGGAAGAGCTTCCGGCTCAGATTGTTTGCTTGAATTGAGGTTCATTCCATCACTCAAGAGGGAATACATTTTTTTGATTTACATTTAACTAAAAAGTAGTAATCTTTATTTTCTTTCAATCACCTTGTTTTATTTCTGCGAACGTACTAATCACCGTACAGTGCTCTTTTATTATGCACACTCGAACCACTCGAAACTACATTCGATTCTCCATTAGCAACCATTTTGCTCTCGAGAAACGATATGCATTTTTTTTGGAGGCAAAACTTAATCAAAATATTTGCATGCGTTCTTCAGCGAGGAAACAATCAAACTTTAGGCGGATCAAGAGAGTTTTCAACAAATGCAAATGAAAAACCCCGATTGAAATTGAACCACGTTTGAAATGGATTTCGATTGTTTTATTTATGTTGGGCGTTATTTATTTTAACGGTCAACTTATGAATTTGTTTTTTTGTCGAGACGGGTTGGTTCAACTTTGATCCTTTGTGGTTTTGAGGAGAGAATAATAATTATGCACAAAAAACACCACATCATATAAACATCCGCTCAGCGAGACGACGATGTTCTGCCGTCTGATGCTTCCCGTTCCGCTGTGTCGGATCATCATTTGGCAAAGAATAATAAGAACCATCTCTGGGAACTTCATCCTCAACGGAAGCAGCATAAAGACAACCGTTAGAACATCAACGGCTCTTGCCACGTTTTGGCGAAAGAAATCAACACATGGATTGATGCGATACGGTTGGTATACCGCGCCGCATCAGAGTTAAAAGTGCCCCGACAGAGTAGTGTTCGGTGGAATTGGTGCTTCACTCCCCCTTTCGCTTTCCCGCTGCATAAGCGCGCTTGCATTAGATGTCTTAGAATTTTCAAATATGTTCTTCAGCTGCCTCTAGTGCTGCCTCGCGATGATCTTCTCCGGGACGAGCACCAGAGCATCATGATCTTATGCGGCCCCGCGCTAATGCTGCTAATGTCGACGTTTCGTGGACGACACTCATGTTGTTGATGATGTTGCTGAAGAAGTGCATGCTGCTGCCCCGTCCGACCTCACTTTCACGGCACTGGCTAAATATAGCGTTTCCTTTTCTCCGAGAATAAAATTACTTCAGGGGTTCATTATTCGAGGTTCTTACGCTGCATCAAACCGGCCGAGCCAGCGGCGGTCGTTGCATTCCGTCTCTATGGGATGCAGTTGCCTCGGTCGGCCGTAGTGTGTTTTTATTTTTATTTCGCCCCCTAAACTTCACATTCCTCCGGGATCGCGCTTTAATGTGCTCACGTGTGTCCGTAGGGGGAAAGTGGGAAAAAAGGTTTGGGAAGGGAAGGACAACATGTTCGCCCAACATATGATACGGATCAGTGGTATTGCGTGGTTACGTCGTGAGAGTTTGTGAGAACCAGCCGGGATTGCGTAGGGCATATTTGGAGTTTTCTACCGGTCAGAAATATTGGTCGTTTTCCCGGAGTTAAGGAAAATAACACCCTCAAATGGTGAAGCATTGACATCGAATTGCGTCGATCTGGAGATCGTACGATTTCATTTCCAATCGGTGATCGTTTAATGTTTCGCCAGATTTATAACCCTTCGATTGGGCCGTTTCAATTGATGAGTGAATCGAAGAAACATAAAAGGAAACCGAATGAAAAGTAAAGGGTTTTTCCACTAAAAGGTTTTGATTGGATCGCACGATATTTTAAGGGAGTCTAAATGGATTTGTTACGGGACAAATTAATTAACATTGGTGGGTTTATTCAGTTAGATACCCTTCGGGATGCGGGTATAGTATGAACCATGCTAGATGAAATTAAAATGGACAGAACTGAAGATGAAGAGGAAAGATATCAAATTGGTATTGATATATTCTACTACCTTAGGGAGCATACAGAAGAATTCCCAAAATCACGGTGGTCTTTGCCTTTAAAGCTTATGTTTATGCGTCTGTTTACACTGTTTCGACCGTTGTAATGTTTCCTGTGACCAAAACAAGTCGCCTTCAAACAGCATAAACATAATTCTACAATTTATTTACCAACGAATGCTCTTTTCCATTCGAGAGACACGCGGCTCTCTTGAGTCCCGTTTTGTTGCACAGAATTTCTCAATTGCATTGTGTTGGTTATGTTTGGTGCTACCCGCATATGAAATGAAAATAAAATCGAAATTCAGTAGATGGGGGGTTGTTCGATGCATCGTGTACCCTCCGATGGAAACATTACCGACGCCACGTGTTGGTCATCCGCGAGGGAAGCAACTCTTTGGCGGAGATAATTTTTCGAGGGTTAGAATTTTAAATCCGTTGGCTTCGTTGGCGCGAGAAACAACAACCGTCTCGCACGATTCTGGCCAGCGAGTTGTTGGAAAGGGGAGTGTTTTGTTTGTTTTGGTATTAACATTTATTCTGAAGCAGAAAACAAAATGATTCCATATGGAATAGCTCCGGTATCGTGTGTTTTCGATCTCTTTTTCCAGTTCATCTTAGATTTGTTCGCATTTGTTTCGTACCTACTTTGCATCCCTGTTTGGGATTCAAATCCCTTTGGGGGATTTAAGGGTCTGTGGTGACTTCTAACTCATTGTATCTTGTCATTGGAATAACTCTTAGAAAGTCACTAGTCACTAGTATTTCGGAAGTGAGAGTCAAATCCATGCTTGATATTTGCATTCCTGTTTATGTTTCAAATTTGTGACAAGTAAAAGATTCGACTTTTCAAGAAGATTCATTAGTTTGGTTCATACCCGGAAAAGAAGTTCATTATCATCACATTCACACTTGTTTTCAGATATTTTTCAACCTAAAAAATACATGTAAAATAACATCCTGCTTTACTGTTTCATTGTAGGCCCTTTTGACCGACGCCTCGTTCGAGGATAGCCACTGGCCGCCGGAGTTGGTGCTGCTGCGGGAGAAGTTTACGGCTAAAAGCCAGCTAGAGGTAGCCCAACTGCAACTCAAACATGAGGAAGAAGTACGTTGAGTGTTATCGCAAACTGTTACCCATTTCGTTTCGCGTACATTACTAACCCTTTTTGTGCATCTTCCAGATGGCCCGTATGAAGAACGACTTCGAAAAGCAGTTGCAGCGCAAGCTGAAGCGCCACACGACGTTCGATTCGTCCCGCGGTCTGGACAAGATCATTAGCGAACGCGATAACCTGCGGGAGCTCTCTTCGACGCTGCGAAATGTGCTGGGCGGGTTGGCGAAATACTTTTCGATCTGTGAGGACGATCTGAACAGTACCGTGCTGGAGGAGCTGCAGCGCTGCCAGCAGCAGTGGCAAGCGAATGCGTCCATACTGGCGGCCACCAGTGACGTTAGCGCCGACGAAAGTCAGCTGGCCGGCGGGGAAGGGACCGCCATCGCGGAGACTGAGCAGAACGTGACCGATCTTTCGTTCCTATCGTCGTGCAAGCTGTTGAAGTACGCACCGGATGTGTCGGGGATAATATCGATCATAGAGGATCCATCGTTGGTGGAGTACGTGACGGCGCGAGGCCACCGCGAGGGTGAGGAGCCGGAGAATGTGTCGATAAACCTGGAGGAATGTTTGGAGCGGCTGAAAGCCGAGGCACTTAGCTTACTTGCCCTTTCGGAGCGGATAAAGCAAAGTGCTCCGGGGGTGCCTGGTGGTCCGACGGTCGAAGTATCTGAAAAGAACGACAGCTGCGAGGAAGAGGACGGTCTGAAGCGAACGGGTAATAAACCAAAACCGATCGGCACAGCTCGTTCGTTCGACGAAACGATGGTTCGCAGTGGAGCCCAGAGTGATGATCGGGGGGAGCAGCAGGGCGCTTGCGCGCTCGCAAACGGTAGCCGTAGTCTCCCGGTGGACCTCTCCGGGTTGCAGGTCAACGGGGAACTCAATCTGCAGCTGCACGAGCTACGGAACCGGCTGCTAAAATCCGAGGACGATCGGAAGCAGCTCGAAGCGGAACTGGTCGAGGCGCGCAGCAAGCAGAACAGTTTGGTGAGCGAACTGTCGGAAACGAAGCAGCATCTGCTGGAGCTGAACAGCCAGCGGGTTGAGTTTAGCGAGGGTTATGGCACCAATGCGCTGCTCCCGACCGCACAACGGGTAGCGAACAACTCGTTCGTGGAGCTGCAGGAGCGGGCCAAGGCGCTGCTCGGTAGCACCGGGGCGGAACAAACGATCGAGGACAACTCGATGCTGCTACAGCTGGTGGAAGACTTTGCGCGGGAAGGAGAACGCTACCTGGAGGATGGAAAGCGCGATCGGATGGATTTGCAATCGCAGGTGGGTCTCGTTGCATTAGTAGAATTACAAAGATTTATGAAGCATTACGTACTTTTCGATGTGTTATAATCATCAAACCATATATGAAAACAACATAATGTTTACACATTTCCTGTAAGCTACTCCCCCATTACAAACTAATTGGAACATTTAACAAGAAATGAAAATTCTTATCGACATTCATGACATTTTTGTACACTTTTTTTGTGCTGTAAAATTTAACACTAGAATAACCGACATTTGAACACGAGTAACTCTACTGCGGCTGGTCAAAAGGACTTTTGCTTGTTTCGCGGGATATATCAACGAGCTAATGTGTATTTACGTTTAAAGTTTATTTAGATAAAGTAATATTTTTGGAGTCAAAAGGAATTTTTTGGCATTTAATATTATCATTCATGATATGAATCAATTTTAGAATGATACAAAGGATCAACTTGTAACAAATTGGAATAATCAATTCGTAAGCATTAATAAGCAAGTAATTTCAGTATGCATGTCCAATGGTCATTGGGATAGTTTTCTGAGACGAAAGATTTTGTTCTGCTTTCTTCTGAGTAAATTTACATAAAAAAAATCAATTGTGAAACGCACAACCTTTTATAGCCTAGTGTATATCGCGATTAAAGGAACACACACACGAGAGATGCAAAGAAATGTGTGAAGCACATGGTTACAACGAACCGGTCGAGTTGGCCTAGAAATGTCATATCCTGTCGATGGCTCGATTGTATTCCCATGGAACAGGTTTGCTGTGTTTCTTTCCTGTTCGTTACCGTTACGTTCGGTTGCCAACCGGAAAAAGTTTCGCGCAAAGTTTAATGAAAACTGTCGACAACACTGAATATAAAAATGGCGGCTCACATTTACACGCTTCAACGCACTCCCTCGACAGCTTCCGCGTCGTTTCCTGGAGTATAACGATGTAAGGTTTATTCAACAGACAGGAAAGGGAAAAATTGTCATTTTTCTCGGTAATATTTTGCGGGTTGCTTCGATAAATTAAATCTCTGTAGAAAATGCGATAAGCGCTCGTCAGGCTGTTTAATTTATTCCACGAAACAAAACAGAAAAAATGCTCCCATCCATTCTTCTGAAGGACGTTAATATGATTTTGAACCGTTTTTGTGATGTCCTCGGTAAGGACCTCAAGATTCGCTTTGGTTCGTTTGTTTTCTTTTGGCCGCTACTCGGGATACGTTTTGGCGCCTTGCTTCTGTTGTAGAGCGGTTTGTTTTTCGTACCTTCCAAATCGCTTTTCATGGGATTGTGTTTTCCTTTTTCCCGCTCATTTTTTTTGCCGATAAACCAAGTCGAAGCTCGAAAACACACCCATCCATATCTCGAGGCTTACACCATCGTCATCTTTGTTTTTATGTCCCAGCAAATAATGTACATTGGTTTCCTTTTTCATTTCTATTTCCATGTCGCCCACCGCCTTCATCTCCTCCTACTCCGATGTGTCACTGTGTATGTTTGCCTTTGTGTGCGTGCTTCGGTGTGCGTGTGTGCCTGTCCGTTTCGCTTTGTTTTCCGTACAAAACGCTCACAATGCGGCAATGGCGGTTCGTTGGTTTTGCTGGCCGGATAAATGGAACTTATCAATGGACAAAAATAAATGTATAAAACACAACACTGCAATGCCAATGGAAAATCGATGAACAATTCCATCTGCCACTGATGATGTCGCTGACATCTACTATCGGTCCTCGCTCGGGTGATGGACATCCACCTTTGGCAAATCGTGAGCAGATCGAGGCGGCTGATAAACAGCTCAAAGCAACCCGCCAGTTCCTCGAAGATCAGGCTGCCGAACGTGAGCAGGAACGTGACGAGTTTGTGAAGGAAATCGACCGCCTCAAGTGCACGCTGCGCGAGAAGGAAAAGGATAAGGTTAACTTCGAGCGTGCCAGCAAGGAGGTAAGTACCCCCGCGTGTGTACGTGTGCCTTGGTTGTGTTGGGGTGTGGTTGGGTATCTCGAATGTCCGTGATTGTGGACAGCTGTGTGGTGTGTGCGTTGGAGTTTTCCATCGTCCTTTTATGAGGCTCATAGGCGTGTTTTTGCTTCCCAAAAGAAGAAATGGTCGAAGAGCAGGGAAGAGGGTGACTCTTTACTGTAACTATGTTAATCATCGTTTGATGTTTCATTCAGAAAAAGACATGGATTCATTATCATCACTTATACCAACCAGCCAAACACTTGAAAACCACTTGCTTGTGCTGCGAAAACTAATAGATTGTGTAAAGAAAACAGTTGAAAAGTATTATCAGCTTCATTGTGACTAATTGAAATAAGTAATCCTTCCTATAAAAACAACGTACACATTGCTGTATTATACTACTTTCCGTATACAATAATTACAAAACGTAATTGACACAACGTAATGACAATGAATCACCAGTAGTTTGCTCTCACTAATCACTGTGAACACGTTTCTTGTATTTTCTTTCTTTCCTGGAAAATTCTTTCGCCTATGTATGCACTCACATATTACACATGTCTTTGGCACACAACAACAACGTCATCAAACGACCAACAACAACATCCGACGTTGGTTTGCACTTCTTCCTGCGATCTAAATTCCATATCCTCTACGACGGCAACTATCACTAATGGAAATTTCTGTTTGTCCTTCCGGGAAACGATGCTTCCCGTTCCGGGGGAATACCAAAATATGCAAATATGTCACCATTTCATCTCTGTTAACAATCTTGTGCGCTTCACTTTCTGTTATTTTTAATATTAATTTTACTATGTTGTAATATTTTGTTATTTTTTTGTAATGGGTATATCGAACACACGCACAACAATCGATTGTTTGATAATTGGTTTCTTATATTTTTATTTTTATACTCTATTTTCTTCCTCGCCTCCTCGTGTTTTTCGACACATTTTCCTATCTCTCTTTCACTCTTCTTTCCCGTTGCAAATGTTCTTTTTAATTTACGGTGGTTACCTACATATATGCACTTTTTCACTGCAATTAGGAAGGATGTGTGGCCGACTGTAGATACGCAAAAGAAAATCGGGCATTTGCTGCAAAAGTAAGTGTAGTATTTAATTTGGTTTTAGTAGTAAATCTATTGTTTTCTTAAAATGTAAGCGCCTCAGGTAGTGCGGTAGTCGTAGAAAAGGGAGGAGCTTGGAGCAGCTTTATTGAACGAGTTTTGGGTTAAGTTATAGCTTTCGTTTCGGGGGCTTATTAAGGATAAAAAAGTATTGGAGAAGGAAGATGGTTTATTAATTATAATTAAATCATATGCATTGAAAACATTTATATCGAAAAAATCAAGATCAACCGCTGAAAATAGACTTATTAACTTTCGGTTTAGTAAAATTCCTTTTTCTAGGACGAAAAGTTCTAGTGTACACTTTTGTAGGTTGTTGCAGGGGGTCTAATTTTGGAATTAATCCAGCTCGTTCATTCAAAAAGCTGTATTTTACGCATTGCATAGTATCAAAGGTTATGTGGTTTTTATATGAAGGCAAGAAGTTAAATAGTTGTAAACATTTCCATAATTTTAATAAGGCGGACTCGATGGTGTTTAACATAAATATAATTCCGATTCTCCGTCAATTTCACTAGTATTAATGTTTTCTTCAGTCAGTTGAGATATGTTCATCAATGATTAATTTCCTGTAGTGCACATTTTATTGACAATTCTAATTGCTACCCTCATCCGTGGGCAAACCAACAGTTTGCGTAAGCCATTGTGTTTGGACACGGGGAAAACGGAAAATGGCAAATAAATCAATCGAACGCTTTATAATGAAGTGGTACGGAAATTATGTATCCGGGAAGCTTACTTCCGCATCATCCGCAGTCGCAATTCAATCATCTTTTATCGTTCGTTTTATTTCTCCATAAGCTTTATTATCCTTCTGGCGCAATTAAAATGTCATCTCGGAATTCTCAGTACTCCGTTCGAATAGTGTACCACCAGTAGCTAGACAATGCGAAACTTGTTCAATTTGCTTCCGTTTTTATTTCATTTCCGCCGTAGAAAAGGCAGTTAAAAAAAATCAATATACTTTGGTCATTCCCGCATACACCACATCTATCGTTTGCGTTCATCATTCTACCCCCTTTTGCTCGTCAATAGCAATCGGGTATATCTGTAACGATATTCTTCGACCCGCCATCCATCCACAAACCCGCTGGGAGCCGCCCCGTTCTGCTCATTTCACTGCGCCATTTCAAACTCATCCCTTACTTCTTTCTCATTTCCAGTAGTGTGTAACTCGACTGACTGATAGGATTTGTGCATGGCGCAAATGTACGATTGCACTGCTTTCGGTTGTTAGCTTTAGTTCGATGAATTCGATGTAACCGCAAACTGGATAGAATGTAGTTCAGGTTCAGCCCGGTGATACGTGAGCCATTGAGACTGGAATGTCGAAGCCATAGAGCGTAGAGTTTTGACTTCATGCCTTCATGTTAAAACACATAGTAGAGTGCATTGATACGCCATCAGAGTTAAAGTAGATGTTAGAGAGGTTTAAGAAGAAGTTCTCCATTAGAACGAAGGTGTACGATGACGTTGTTTAAGACGGAAACATAGAAAAAAGACTTGCGGGTAAAATGCGAATAAATGGTTTCGTAAAAAAACGTATTAATTACATCGCGTTTCTCCTGCGGTGCGTGCCATTGTTGCCAACAGTTGGAAACGGTGGAGCTGCAGGTGAAGGATCTGACGGCACAAATCGCTGACCGCGATGACCGAATACGGAAGATGGAGACCGACCTGAAGGACTCCATCGACAAGGGTTTTACACTGCGGGAAATCATCTCCGAGCTGGAAACCCAAATCGAAAGCAAGACAATCAACGAGCACGTCCTGGAGACGAAGGTGAAGGTAAGTTGTTTGTCGTGGTAAAGGGCTAATGTTTGCGGGGTTCGATGCTAAAAGGTTCGTCTGTCCTCTACTCCAACTCAGGAGCTGGAGCGGTACATCGACGTGCAGAACCAACAGAACGAGTCGCTGCACCAGGAGATGGAAAGCTTCAAGACGGATCTGGCGGTCCGGGGGTACGACGATAAGATTGCCCGGCTGGAGGAAGAACTACGCCAACGGCAACCGACGGCCGAGCAGAGCATCGTCCTCGAGGCACTGACGGTGCAGCTGCGCGACATCGAGGAGACGCTGGAGCGAAAGACGAAAAATCTCGAAACACTCCACTCCACCTCGGGTGCATCGCTCGGCTGCAGCAGCCCATCGGAGGACATCTCGGTGAATCAGGATAGTCCACTGCATCGGAAGCGGCGCGCTGCATCGAGCGGGGCCGGTGTGGAAGGGTCGGCAGGAGAGAATGCGGAGAGCAAACCATCCGTTACGCCGCTGCCCGTCGACGAGGTGCAGCGGATATTCGATAAGCTGCACCGGCACTCGCGTGTTGAGGACGTGGCCATCAAGCGCATCAACGATCTGGAGATGCAGATTACCAACATCAGGAGTGGCTATGCGGTAAGTGGCTTTTTCAGATTTTTCCTACCAAGGGTTTTTTTCTACTTGGCATATTTTCACTTTTGTGGAATATTTTTCATCAACCAATTTACATTCTTTACTATCCTTGAACCATCTTTACGGGGACTCGAGTATTATCGGTTAATGATGCCTTGTTTTAACGATTGCAACGTTCACTCAACGTTAACTTTCAGCCGATTCCTGAACCCTTAACTGCCAGTTGGAAAATTATTAAAATGCCAATGTATAGTCCTGCGGATAACATTAGAGTTTTCAAGCAAACCCCTAGCAATAACATTTCTTGAGAAAACTCTCAAAAAATAGCAATTCATCTACGAAACGATTCATATTTATTTATATGAATGATGCTGAAACGTTCTCCTACCCAAAACTGGTTTAAAACAATTTTGAAAACTCGTTACACTATACTTTTACAAACCGCTGATACATTCACAAAAATTATTATGACATATGGACACGTCGTTCACGGCAATAAATACATCAACGGCCAACCGGCATTCGCGTTCACAAACAAACTCTCCACGTCAAACGGCAATCCTGTTGATTCCTCACGACAGGCCGAAACCGTCCGTTTATTGCGTGCCAAGAACCAAGTTCGTGCATCCTCTATTCATTTAACGAACAGAATAATTTTCTCGAAACGAAGAGGAAAGGAAGTACGACTCGTAACTCAAAATTTGGTACATTTTGGTTCGGAAAACGCGACCTGCGGGGAAGTGATAGAGGCCACTTTCCACGTGCCTGATGAGTGATGAGGTGATTCGCACGCCACTTTAAATCGACCACGTTTCCTGTTGCTGGCGTATTGTTGTTATGACTTTCTGCTTCTTAAAGCTTTGTTGAAAGGGTGCTTCCCTTGTGGTTAACACCACGTTCGGATGATCGGAAGGGAACTTTGAATATCGTTATTTATAGTCCCCGTAGTACGCACGAGTAAAGCGTCCCACGGAGATCATCCTCGGAGATCAGTAATGGCGACGTGCGCGAATGGAAAATTTTGGAAAGAAAATTACAGCCATTCCTCTACTCTGCCCGGGAGTATGCCACATCGTGTCCGAGGAAAATTGGACGGTCGGTAAAAATAACAACTCAGTTCCATCTTCTTGGTGAACGTGAACTGTGTTGGAAGTCTAAACAGGCCAGGATGACACGCTTTCGAAACGTTGCCCAACTCGCCCAGTGTCAAAGTCCGTTCAATGTCAGACATCTACTCGCCGGTCAGTTTCATCACAGCAGAGGAGGGGTTCCTCTTTATTGGGTGCGTTTGGACCAGCCACCCACCGTGAGTTGTCTGCAGATGTCGACCACAAATGACACTGAAAAAATCAATGTCGTGACATTGTTCCTGTTCGACAGCGATAAGTTTTTAAGTCACTCGTTTGCGTCAATGATGTTTCCCTTCTATTATTTAGGGATACTTATCCAAAACCGTATCTGATCTTATTCTTAATATTGGACTGCAGATGTACATTAATCAATATGGATCAAGATCCTCCTCATCACTCTTCCTGTGGAAGTGTTCTCCCTTGCACTTTTCTTTTACATCTCAAGTAGTCGATCTTAATGGCGATCATTTGATGAAATGCCAGAGAAAGTAAGAATTTTTGCTCTGCTCATGGGAGACCTCTCGTTAGTGGGAGTGTTCTGAGCAGTCGGCAATTCAGACGACGATGTTTATTTGGAACGATCCCTCGCATGGACGGCGTTCGCTCTCGCTTTACTCACTCTCTGCCATGCAGATGATTTTTATGCTGCGCAGTCGCGTACATTGACCGACTTTACGCAAGCTAAACAAGGGATGCCGGTCTCGAGGCTTGTTAGTCCTCTCTGCACGGTCTAGTAGAACCTCAGTCGGTATTTCGTTGTGCTACCAGAAGATCGGTTTATATCCCAAGAGCGTAGTACACTTGCTGTGGGATGTGTAGTGTGCCTTCGTAAAACGGTCTGGGTGTTGTCCAATCGATCAAACTGTCTCGAGGTGGAATGTCAGTGAAGTGCAGTTGTTGTATGCAAGAAGAGTAAAATTAAACACCTTTCATGTGAAAAATGCTGTAGTGATGATTTGTGCAAAAGATCTTATGAGCCTCTGGCACCTGCCATCCGGCGGGCGGTTATTGATGAAGTCCGCGAGTTGTCGACCCGTTTGCTTTCTTTCTGCTGTGATCTTTTACGTTTATTAATAGTGAGCAATATGGCATGGCGTGTTGTGTGCGCAAATGAAGAACGATTATTTCCGACCATCGCGTCATGCTCACGATCGTCATCGTTGTGGTGTGGACCACTTGCGCTGTTCGTTGGGGTTAGGGAGCTACCAGGAACACGATCAAATGATGACGTGGGTATGCACTTTCCTGTGGTCGTTTAGGAAGCGATGCCGCACACTTTGAAGCAGCTTGGTCTGGGGGAAAATTAAACATGGAAATCTCCCCCTTTTGTGTGCCGATCCGATTTCCTGTCCTCAGTACGCTGCCTTCACCCGTCCAATTGAAATTCATTTGTGCTGTGGACTCCCCTAGACGACTGACGAGTCCGAAATTGGTGTGGGGTGCGGTATTTCGGTTGCTATGTTTACCTCCACCCCGTGGGCTGCCTGATGTGGGGTTGTGTTTGTTGATCGTTCGTTTATGATCGCAGCCAGTGAGACCCGCTTCCAGCAGTTTCCCGACCGGCGTTCAATCCAACCCTCAACCGAGCTGTAGGCTGTTTACATTTGATGTTTCAGTGTACTTTGACGATTCGGTTGTGGATCCGTTTCGTTTCTTTGTCAAGGGAAGTCGGACACCGGAGTTCGTTGTAACCTTTTTCCTGCCTTCAAGATTTGTTTCTTTCAACTTACCCAGATGCAAACAAACGCGTCGATTTTGGAATGCGTGTTTTGGACACGGGAAGGCGGGAAGTTGAATTTGTTTTATAAAAATGTGGTCTTTCCGGATTTGAAGTCCGATGCTGATCTGTTTTTATGTTAGTAAAAATTTTTTTACATTATCTTTTGATTGAAGATCAAATGAATTTAAACAATTGTGAGATATACAAGATTTGAAGGATTTTTCTGACTAAATTTAATAATATTATAATGCATCTCAAACTCGTTTTCTGTTTGTGTAATTATGTTTAAAAATGTGTTCTCATTTCTACCACATTTATTCTATTTTTAACCAACTTTTTATTAAACCGCAGCGAAATGAATGCTGTAGTTTTATTTGATAAACTAATTGAGTTTTTTTTATATTCGATTTGAAACTACTTTTGTGAATTTCATATTTTTCTAAAATTAGTTCTGTTTTTCTGTTCCGCTGATAAATAAAATAAAATCAAATTTACTCTACTCTTGCTCAGATAGTAGTACTCCTTTATTTCCATTGCCCTTTACTGAGGATGAAGTTTAGCTGATGGATAAAAAGAAAATACCAAAACAAAACACTCAACTTAATGGCAGCTTTCTGCTTCTCCGGCGTAAGGTTAATAGCCATCGAAAGGAGCTAAACGGAAGAAGAGCGTCCTTTAATTGCTAACCATTTGTCGGCAAAACAACCGATAAATGCTAAGGCACACAAACCTCCCAAGGACAACAGAGGAACGATAGTTTACGGAGGAAGGGCGATTGGGGAACTAGAAAAGTTCACCATCCATTCATCCATACTGGTGTCGTTCGGGGAAATGGGATTTTCTTCTGTCCGTTTGTTCGTTTGTGCCATTTTGCACATGAACGCCTGAAGCTGACAGCTCCAGGATGGCGCTCAAGCCGAAAACATGCAACAGGTTTAAGTCCGGGAGGGAATTTGAAATGCAAATCACGTGTCCAATCACTGTGCGCTCGTGTGCGTGCGGGAAAGCGAAAAATAAAATGTATATTAGCCCGGCCAGTCCGGTTGTGGAAAACAACCAGCTTACCGAAAGGAGGATTGTCCAAGTCCCCATAAGGAAGGCAAACGAATGAAAACAGAGAAAATTTGTTGTGAAAATAAACCATGAACAGATAGAAAGGAAAGCATTGATTTTATGGACTGTGTGTGTTTGTAGCATTGTGGAGGCGTCTATACCATATTGTTATGCCAGGGAAAAGGAATGAACAGATTTGTTCGTCCCATCATCATCGCCGTCGAGGGTGTAGAAATTTGGAAGACGCATGGATCGGACCATATTGAAAGTGATCCGAAGAAAGAAGTGTACCATAACAGCGCCGAAGTGTTAAGATAGGAAAACAAAAAAAAAAAAAACGACATACCGAAGGAAGTTGACGGGGGGAAAACAAATACGGCGTAGCAAAGTTTCGCTGACAGTGGAAATATAATTCCACATTAAATCCGAGAGACGGAAAGTTCGATGGTGCGTGGAAAGCGTCCACCAACCTCCCCGGTGTAAGTGTTGTCTGTGTGTCCGAGAGGGAAAAAGGAACTTCCAGCCAGTTGCTGCGAACGCTGCGCTGAAGCCTGGGATAAAAATAGCCCTCGCATCGGTAGTATCTTATTTCGCTCCGGGAAATCGCAGCGGTTCAATGTTTACGGCCGGCAGTTTCGGCTCGGCCAGGGCCGGTGAGGGCAGCGGGTTGAGACACCGAAGCACTGGCGGTAGCAACAACAACAGCAGCAGCAGCAGCAGCAGCGGCGATAGCGGCGTTGGAGAGTCTGTGAATGGAATCGGTGGTGCCGGTTTTAAGAAGGTCGTCCTGGTGGAGCCTTTCGGCGTAAGTATTCAGCGGGAATGCGAGGAAAACTGCCAAGATTTTCTTCGGCAAGCTCATCGACCGACAAATGTGGGTGATTATGGGGCGGTGTCTCTCGATCTTAATGATAACGCTGACACCGAAATGATGCCTCGGGCGCACGGTGAGCAATCCAATTAGCATAACACAACACAGTCGGGAGGCTCGAAGGTTCGTTGTGTTGTGGCGGCGCCACTTTTCCACTGATTAAAATCACATTCATCCCGGTGCGGTGCTTCCTGTCGGCGCTTTTCCCTTTCGTTACTGCCGCTGTACTGCCAACCAAAGAGTAATTTTGAGAAATGTGTTGATTGTGTTGCCACCGGCGATAAGGTGAATCCTCGCCCGAGCGGTAATTAGGATTAAGGCTTTCCAGGAAATGAATGGAAATGGTTACACTGTGCGAATTGTCGAGATGACGATACGGGGAATGTTAGACAGTACGCCGTTTCCGTTCGTAGTAAAGATTAACAATCCATAGATTGGGAAAGATTTCCTTTGATTTTGATGCTTTAACACTAGAATACAAATTGGGGTGATTTTGACCCAAACGCGATTTTCACATTTAATATCTCGAAAACGGCTGAATATTTAAAAAAAGGCTTGTCTTAAAATCCAAAGTAGCATCTAAGAAAAATCTAAGAAAAATAATTTCAGATTTTTTTGTTGGACCAATTCCGAGAACCAACTTGACTATCTCTAGAATACTTTTTATGGGTCATTTTGACCCATGTTTTTCAAAACGCTTTAACTTCGTCAGTTTTCAAGATGTTTTAAATCCGTAATCGGCTACTTTTTAGTCTGTTTACTATCTTTTGGCGATTTTAGTTTTTTGATCCACCTTACCCTTTCTCCGCTAGCTCGGTGCATAGTAAAAAAGAACGGGATTTCGCGAGTGTCAAAAACTGAAAAAGTGAAGTTTGAAGTAAAAAAAGATGTGCGCTAGAAATTTTATACATTAAACCACATTTAAAAAAATATTTCATATTTTTAAGAAAGCAAATGATGGCACAAATTGACCTCAAAGGTACAACATAACGCCAATTTCCATAGGGACGCATCTCGCACAACGCATCGTAACGCTCGCGTACGGAATAATGGAGCAAAGCAGAGGAATCAATCTTTTTTGCTTCACACCGAGCTAGCGGAATGATGAAGGAGTGCATCAAAAATCCTTAAACGCCAAAAGACAGTCAACAAATATACTTAAAAGTAGCGGTTTACGGATTTAAAACATCTTGAAAACTGACGAAGTTACAGCGTGTTGAAACAAAGGGGTTAAAATGACCCCTAAAAAGCATTCGGGCAAGTTTTCAAATCAATGTATTCTAGTGCTAATGCTCAACATTAATTTTAGGCTGATTAAAAAAGGTCACTTTAACAGCTTCACGCTTACATTTCATTACAAACATTGCATTTGATTGTTCCTCCGTAAATCAGAAGTAATCATTCTGCTTACTTTATTTACCGTCCACTTAAAATCGTGCAATTTTCTTTGACAAAGGCAAACCAATCTCTACCAGCTGCCATTTTCCGCTCAATCCGGATCTCAGGTGGACCTTCCGGATCATGTGGCCGGGAACGACCGTATGGAAGAGTGCACGTGTGGCAGGCGCGTGAGAATCTCCCGCGGAGAAGCTGATATCTGAAAATGAATTCCCGGTGTACGATTTCTTATTACGCCGTGCGTTGCTCGTACGGTTCGTTAACTGTTTCCATACATAGCTCCAGTCTGGGACACACACACACATGTGGGGGGAAGACCGGATGATGATGTCCTGTTGCGATGAACCGGCCTCGTTTTCATTCGCCGCGAGAGTTCGTTACTTTTGGATTAGAATGGTTAGTTTGCTGCCAGGCTGTGGCAACAATGCGTCTGTAGCTACATTGTATGGAATAAATCCATGCTGGAAAGTTAGAAAGGGCCTTGTTCCGTTCGCTGGGTTGGATCGTATTGCCACGGTCCAAGCACGTCGGTAACGTCATGCGGACAAGTTTTCTCCGAACCAAGCGGCCACTGCCTAATGGTTACCTTTTGTTTCTAAAACCTTCTCTTTTCGGACAAACGTGTTCATTCCACTCCTATGGTGCTAATCCCAGGAAAGGGCGGGATTTAGATGTTGTTTACGTTGTGGTGTTGAATGAAGTATTCCACCATTCCTCGATAACACACTGGTTTGAATGCAAAAAAAAAAAATGGAGATTTGCGAATGATTTGAAATAGTTGAAATGACGCATTTACGTTTCCAAACTATTCTTTTGCGTCAGCTGACTATGCAAATTTGTCTTTTTGGTTGGTTTTCAGGGTAAACAAAAATTGAAATTAGATACAGCGGTAGAAAATCAAGGTTTGACGAATCGAAATCGAACAATCTTGTAACTTTAATTTTGCCCGAAAATGCTATCAACACAATGCTTCACAAGAAAATAATATTCGAAAAGAAATTGAGAAAATAATGGAATACATTAATAAATAAATAATAAGCCTTCTACTTCGAATCAGACATTGAAAGTCGAAAATCTACAAAATCACTCATTGATCGGTTGAACTAATTTTAAACAAACGTGAACAACAAAACAAAGAACTTTGTTGTAATTTTCTTCTTTGCATAATAATAAAAAAGGTTAAGGAGAAGTAAACTTTCTTTCCTGTAAACTTTCGTGTTATTAAAGCTTTCGGAGAGTAAAGAACTAAAACATATAGGAAGTCCTATGTTCGAGCGTCAACCTTCGACTACCTGGTACTGTAAATTTGCTTAAATGTATCGCAACTATGGAAATATAACAATATTCTTTAATATTTTACTAATGATTATGGCATGCTTTCTTTCCCATGATTCGCAGGAACTTCAACACGAACGTGACGTGTTGCAGGAGAAAATGTCCGAGCAGTCGATAAAGATATCAAGCCTGCAGACCCGTCTCGATGAGCAGCGCCTTCGGGCCGAAGAGCTGCACCGTCAGGGTACCTCTCAGCTGACGGTGAAGGTGCACGACCTGCAGAACGAGCTGCACAACCTCAAGGAGACGCTGCAGACGCGTGACAAACAGATCGTCAATCTGAAGCAGTTCCTCGAAAACAGCCAGCAAGCGATCGCCCGCCAAGAGAAGGAACTGGCCATGAACCAGGGTGGCGCGGAACGGAGTGGTGGAGAGCAGGAGCAACAACGGCTGGAGGCGGAACTGCGGGCAAAGGAGGAAGAGATCCGACAGCTGCGCGATCGGATCAAGAACGAGATGATCAATAAGGCCGCCTTGCCCGATCTGATGGAAACGATGCTGGCGGAGAAGAACGAAGAAATTGACCAGCTGAAGGATCGGTTGGCGCAGTACCAGCAGGTGGCGGAACCCAAGGCCGGAATGCAGCAGTTTCAGGCGGGACCGGCGGCGAAGGATGACGACGGTGGGCGAACGCTAAGTGATGTCGTTTCGATCACCGACTGCGATGAGTCGGACATGGTGATGCGACGGATGCCGGAACAGGGAATCACACTGGAAGGTGGCATACTGCCCGCGCACAGCATTCCGATGGTGAGTACCGACCATCACTGTCCTTCCGTAGCTCTGTTTTGCCCAACCAAACCCGAAGTGAATACCATTACAATCTGTTTGTTGTTGTTGTGTACTAACGTAGCTCTTTTCCGGATCTCTCCTCCTTTTTCTATTGACATTTCGTCCACTGGACGAACTAATATTCCGCTCGTACAACCCGGGGATTACCGTTGGCAGATGTTTCTCGCTGACTTCTGCATACTAACGATAAAGGTTACGTGTGGTTGCCTGGTTGAAAACATACTTCTTTTATTTCCAATACCGTGCTTAGCGCTGCTCTCTTTCCTGACTTTCCTTTTGTCCGACGCTTTCCATGGTAGCGAGATAAATAGAAATTGAATAACATTTTTCATTACGATTAGATAGCACCCTTCCTACGCCCGTGTGTAGTGTTGCGCCGTGGCTCGGTGGCTTCGAGTAATTAATTGAAATCATTTGCACTGGTATGAGTAACACGCGTGGTATCGAACGCCCAACACGGTAGAGATTAGCCGGTAGAAAACGTGTTTAATTAAATTATGATGTTTATTTTCGCATTGACTTCAGCGTGTATGCGCTTTGAATTTGCAATTAACGAGATTAAAACCGCTTATGTTTGACGCATTGCTGGTAACGCTCATGTTTGGAGTAGTTTTTGGTGTCGGTCATAATTGATTTGTACTTTGTATGACCAGGTGGTTGGGTAATTTACGAGTATTTATGTGCTATTTCAATCGAAACAATAAGGCCCTTTAAATACAGGTTGCGTGACGAATTTTTCCATTAAATTTTAACACATCCGACTCATTTTTGTGTCACAATATTCACATAATTCTGTCGTATGTTGTTATAGTAAGAAAACAATTGGTTTGGCCACCGTTATTTTATATTGCGCCGCTAATGCAATTGTAAAAGATTGGACAAACTTAAACAAGTTGAGTGTACCCTTAAACTTCGAAAAAGAAGTGTAAAACTTGGTTAGGGCACCGTTAAATACATCAGGGCATCGGTAAACCTCGGTACAAAATCGATAAACTTCCGATAGGGTATTTTTGAGCTTCGTTAGCGAATTATCGGTTTGTTGTGATTTTTTGTAGTTGGAGAATCTATAATATATAAAAAATAGCAAAGTACGCTCTCACTATAGTGAAAAAGTCACGCTCTCACTATAGTGGAAAAGTACGCTTTTTAGTGAGAAAAGTACGATATATTCACTTCACAATACCAGCTCACTACATACATTATTTTGTGCCGTGCTTACCTCACACTCACTTTCCTCACTGTCTCACTATCGTCGTACTTACCTCACTTACCGTGCATACATCACAAACAAGGGTGAGGTGAAGGATTATAGAGGCTTTGACTCATCACAAACAATTTTTCATCAAGAACATTTCAAAACTTCATGGCAGCAAACCATTTACACAGCCAACATTAACATTACAGCACCCGAACTTCAATCTGTCTTCAAAACAACGTTCTGACAATCAACTGTGCCAAAACCAAAAACACAGGTTCGGTGTTTTCGGTCCCTTGACAGTTGATGAGCGACTGTGGTAAAATTACCACATTGGACCAAGACGATCGGGGAAAACAATACCAACATGTAATTTTATTGCGGGCCATATTTCCAGACATTTTACTTTAATTTAGATTTCCTACTTTAAAAATTATCACTCCATTCCTATATTGATATAATAAAACATGTGTTGATTATAATTTACTTTTGGCAAACATACGTAACAGCTTTTGAAACATAGCATTGATTGCTACAGCCACCAGCTCGACTTAGGAAAATGTTAGGATTCTTGGATTTGTTATTGATGTTTGAATTTCAAATTTTTGCGAGGCACCGGGCCCGGGTCTTATGAAACAAGGTCAAATTACAAGGTCTACAATCAACTTAAAGAAAAAGTTCGACACAGGGAAACTCGCAAGGTTCTTCGTGTAATTTAACACACAAACAAACGAAACACAACACAATTCGACGTAATGGCAAATTTCATTTACATCGGCCGTATACCGATTTCAAATCCCGGGACACACGGTTCTTCAAAAGTTCCGTAGCACATACAAAACAAAAATTCATATGAAACACATTAACGCACAAAACAAAAATACTGGTATACCGATTTTAAATCCCGGGACACACAGTTCTTCAAATGTTCCGTAGCACATACAAAACAAAAATTCATATAAAACACAGTAACACACAAAACAAAAATACTGGTAAGGTGTACAATCAGAATGCAATCCACAGCTCACTCCGTTGGACACCACGCGTAAACTGAAGGAGATATTTGATAGAAATTTTTTAGCAAGAATAGCTTTAAAGCTTCCTAAGATAGAGTTGAAGTCGGAAAGTTTCGATTTCATTGGTTCGAGAAGTAACCCAACTGGACTTGGAAAAAAGCAGAATTAATGTTGAATTTGACTAAAATTTCTTATTCCTCTTCCTAGATAGCTTTCACATAAAATAATGCAACGCTGCCCGTGTAACCGGGCAAATAAGCTAGTATTTTAACAAAAAACTTAATCAAAGCGTCCTTTAGTCTAACAAATTGCTAATGAAGTTTAAAGATACTCAATTGAAATAATCGATTATCCGTCGAGGTTTAACGATGCCGGAATGTTTGTAACTGTACTGTTAACGTGGAAAATGACGTGTTACCAAAGTCGAAAGGCATTGAAATGGTTTTTAGCTTTCCTTCTTCATTAACTGCACAAACCTTGCAATTGTTCATTCCTATATCCTTCATGTTTTAATACTCGTTGCAAAAAATAAAACTACATTGGCCAACCGATTGCCCTCTCCGTTCGACATTGTTCCTTCTAGTAATCTCTAGTTATTTTTCCAGATACAGTAATCTTTTCAACGCTGTCAAATGTATCTGAATATTATCAGTTTTTGAATAACATAATTTTTTAGCTGTTATGGATTTCGCAAGCGGTATTTAAAATGTATGATTAGATAATTTTCTAAAATCACAATCCACGTAATTCATGGATTTTTTAAAATCTAGCAACTGCTTTTCGAACGCTAGCGTACTAACCTATAAAATCGCCTTGACCGGAAGGTTTCATATACGGATTTGGAAACTTTACCACCGTAGCTTGAAATTCAATTCCTGTGATAAAAAGTTACTCCATGCTAAATTTTCATTTCAATTTTGTGTTCACTTTTTCCTCCATCACACACCCATCCACCCCTCAGGACTCCGGTACGTCGTTGCTTCCGAACCATTCCAAGCAGTCGTCGCTGCAGATGCATATGCTGGGCGCCGGTCAGGGGCTAAGTGGCGGCCATGAGTCCTCCTCGATGCTGAACTCGATTCCGCTGCGGTCGAACTTTTTCCACGACGTCTGTTCGGCCGTTCCGCGCGTCCCGGATCAAACCCGTAGCAGCGCTCCCACACCGGAGTACGTTCCGCGGCAGATAAACTTCTCGCTCGCCGAGGACGCCGGTTCGCCGATGCACCGCAAATCGGCACCAGTTCCACCTTCGACGTTGATGTTTTTCGCCGGCAGTTCCCCGGCGCCCACGGGTGAAGGTCCGGCGAGGATGCTGGTACGCGAGCCAGCCTTTATCGAGGAGATAGTGGACGACGAAGTGGACACCGTTGGTCCAGTGCCGGCAAAGGATGACGCAAAGGCGCGGCTGGAGAGTGAAGTAGAATCGTTAAAATTAAACTTAGATAGGGTTGTGAATGAAAAGAACGAGCTGGTGGAGCGGTTGAAAGGTGAGCTGCAGGAAAAGGTGGAACAGATCGCGGACCTGCAGGTGGAGCTGGCCGCACGCAACAAGCTGTACGAGGATCTAATGCAGGAGCGGAAAGAACTGCGCACGGAGGTGGAAAAGGTCAAGCAGGAGCTCGGTCAGCTGGAGCAGCAGGCGCATTCGGTGCAGCAGAAGGAAAGCGAGCTGCGTGAGGCTCTGGAGTGCTTGCACCGGAAGGAAGCGGAAGTGCTCGAGGTGAACGAGCGGTACGATAAGCTACGCGCCGAAATGGAGAACGTCACCAAGGAATCCGCCGTGTTGCGGGCGGAACAGCAGCGACAGAAGCTGGAAGTGGATACGCTTCGGCAGCAGGTGGAATCGCTGAACAAAACCATCGGCCACAAGGACGAGCTGATGTCGAAGCTGGAAAAAGATCTGCTAAACTATAGCAAAAACGAGGAGAAGTACCTCGAGCAGCTACGCTCACTGGACGCGAAGGAGACGGAACTGAAGATCGTCCAAGGGAACTACAAGGACCGTTTGCACGAGATCGAGATACTGAACGAGGACAATCGCTTCCTGACGGAGGACATCAACCGGTTGAGGAACGAAATCGCACGCAACAGCAACTCGCAACTCAACTCGAACTCGTCGTATGTGCAGACGCTCAAGCAGAACTGCGCCAAGCTCGAGGAGGAACTGCAGGAAACGAAACACCTGCTGACGGAGAAGATGCTTGCCCTCGAGCGGGTGCGGATCGACCTGAGCGGTTGCCAGCACGAGCTGGAGGATGTGCGCGGGGCTCTGCGCGAGAAGGAGATGATCATCCAGCAGATCGGTGACGATGGGCAGAGCTTGCACGAGGCCCTCTCGAACATTCAGGAGCAGATGCAGGACAAGAACGTCACGTTGAATGGGAAGCTGCGCGAGGAGCAAGCGCGAAACGCAAAGTTGCAAAGCGAACTGGAACAGTTGAAGGCACAGCTCCAGCAAAGCGATAACTCGTCCAGCCCGAAGCCGTTCTCGGTGGAGGAAATTGCGGAACAGCTGGAAAAGGAGCTCAACTACTCCGCACAGCTCGACTCGAGCATCCTGAAGGCGATCGAGAGTGACGAGGTGAACTCGGACGATGAGCCAAAGGGTGATGCAAGGAAAGCTGGTTCCCAGCGGAAGCCATCGGAACTGGACGATCTCCGGCAGAAGCTTCAGCTCGAGATGGACAAGGGCAAAAAGATGCAGGAACTGCTCGAGGGTGAGAAGCAAAATTCCGCCTCGATCCAGCAGCAGGATGCGGAAATCATCGAAGCGATGCGCATCCGACTCGAGGCGTCACTCGGAAACGAAAGCACACTCCAGCGACTCCTGGAGGAGGAGCGAACGAAGGCCGAACGCCTCTCGCGAATGGTCGGAGGCCTGCAGCGGACCAAATCGTTCGACAACTATCTGCTGCTCAAGGGTAAAGGTTCCCCGCAAGCTCATCAAGCGGAAGGAGGGGGTGGTGCACTGAGTGGAGGCAATTCTCCGCAGCGCCTCAATCGATTGCTCAATCGAAGTGGCGACTTTGAGGCGGAAATGGTGGCGCGGTATGAGAGTGAGCTAAAGTTTCTGACCGCACAGAACGCCCGAGAGCGGGAACGGACGGCCGATCTGCAGCGGGTGTTGGAACGCGAGCGGGAACGGTTCGAACGGGAGATCACCGAGCGGACGGAGCACGGTGAGCAGCTGAAAAAGGAGCTGACCCGCGTGCTGAAAGAAAAGGAAACGCTCGAGCTGGAGCTGGATCACGAGCAGGAAAAGCTCGAGCTGGCGCACCGGGAGCTGGAAAGTCTCGAGAAGCGCATCGGTGCGCTGCAGGAAGCGGAAGCTTTGCGTACGGCTCGACGCGAACGGACCTCCGGGCAGAATTCGCTCGAGTATCAGGAGCTAAAGTTGCGCCTCGAGGGTGTTGAGTTCGAGCGGAATCAATTGCGCGACACGGTGCAAAGCCTTCGCACGGAGGTTGACCGTCGGCGTACGCGGGAAGCTCAACTGACGGAGGCGCTTTCGAGGGAGAACTCACTGCATGCCCAAGGGCAGCATGAGGTCGTGCCGGAGGAGTTCCTCAACAAGCTGAAAGACCTTAACCGCATGCTGGAGTCGAATGCGCGGGAAAACCATCAGCAAGCGGAAACACTACGATTCATGATGGAGGAACGACGTGCCCTGCAGCAGCGCATTCAGGAGCTCGAGCGGTACAACGCACATGGGGCGTCTCACCACAAACGGGAGGACCTGGAGGAGCGGGCTAACCACCTGTTCGGAAAGTATCTCCGCTCGGAGAGCCACCGGAAGGCACTGGTGCACCAGAAGCGCTACCTGCAGATCGTCCTGACCACGTACGAGGAAAACGAAGCGAAGGCACTCGCCCTGCTCAACGCGCAGCTACCTCCCGGCCAGCTGGAGGTGCTCGCACTGGCCAGCGGACCGCGATCGCTCAGCGAGTCCTCCTCCCACCACCGACGCGCCGGACGCAAATCGTTCCGCTCGGTCGTGACGGTGATCGTGGCGATCGAGCGAATGAAGTACCTGGTCCGCAAGTGGCACGGTGGGCGACGCGTTTGCGCGAAGGCCATCTTCTCGCAACCGTTCAGCAGCCCCCGGCGGTCCCAGTCGGCCAGCACGAACGTTTGGGCACGCTCACCGAACTCACACTTTGCCGAGTACGGTACCGTTGGTGGCGTCGGGGCGTCGGTGCGGATGGAACGCGCCGAACCGATCCCGTCGCAGTTGTTCAGCGCATCGGCTGCAGGTGTCGCTGCTGAACGTGGTGCCTTCGTGAGGACACTCTCCGTTCCGGTGGCCGGTTCGCCCACCTCCCTGCGGATGAACGTCGACGTCCTGGAAACCCTGCGGGAACATCAGCCTCAGTACAACCGTAATGGCCACGGCAACCGATAGTAAGTGGATCATTAACCTTCAACCTACTGTTGAGATTTCCCTTTAGACACGACGTTATCGTTTAGGTTAGTGCTTTGGCTCAGACACTATTTGTTTGAAGCGTTTTCTCTCTAGAAAGGGACATTGGAAAACTGCCAACCAAAGTTTCACACACGACGCACTGTTACGATCCATTAGCCGCTATGTGTCGCTTCATACAGATCTCTCCATCGCTATAGCTATTTCTCTCACTTTCTTGTTAGAAGTTGGTACAAAAAGTATTAATCCAGTGCGTCAGTGCGCATCCAAAAGTGTAAAGATCATTAGACCCCTTTTTTATTGATTCTTTCGGAGGCAAAAAAATCAGTTTTATTTGGAAGCAACGAAGAAACGCAAATATTTGACAGAAAGACGATTATTTAGTGAGGGTTTTTCGTTAATCGAATTTAAAAAGATTGTTTCCTTCATCATTTAAATTATGCTTTAGGTTTGATTTTCTAAGGGCCCCTGAGACCGTTCCGTGTATTAATGTATATTGGCAGTATTTTGGCCGTAAATCCAAAGAGAAGATCATTTTTATCTAAATAATAGGACATTGAAGCAGATTTCACCCGAAAACAAAACATAAAGCAGCACAAAGAAACATGTAACATTTTTAAACAGTGCCTTACATGCGTCCTTAAAATACCGTTGGTTCCGTCATCAAACACCTGCGAACTCCTCGGTTGTTTGTGTGGTTCACTTTTCTTTCACCCCCCCTCAGCCCCATTGCGTTAAAACACTTCCCACCAAAGGGCGTCCTGCTTTATTCGTCCACATGCCATAGAGTATCGTAAGCAGTCCATAAGCAATAGGCAGGTAGGAGCAGCGTGTTAGCGGTTACACGGCCTAGAGGTATACTATTTATTAATTTAAATGTTGTTTTAAACAGTTTCGGACGCGACACGTAGTTTGACACGATTTTCGAGATTTCCAGAATTTCCTCTAGGGTAGTAGAATATAGACGGCTCAGTTTTGATAGTATGGTTAACTCACTCTTTTAAACAACCCGTATTGTAATATAAGTATGAGAATGTTAAATTTTCTGATGCGTTTTTGTTTTAATAATGTCAGCTGTATTTATCCGAACGTGAACTGACGGAGCAACATGCTGCAGAAGGTAACGTATCTTGGGTTACTTTTTCATATCACAAACTAACTCAGCGATATCCTTTATCAAATATTGTTACAAATTTGTTAGGACAGCTAAATGATAATATGGTTGCTTAAAATACTCTGCTCGAAAAATACTTCAATAGTTATTAATAGTAATAGATTCTCAGGCATCTAGCGCTAAATTTCACGTGCGACATACACGTGCTCCATCTCCAATTCTCGCTGTCGAGTGGAGTATCACTTTGCTCCACAAAGCCGATTTATTATTACAAGGCTAAACACTGATCCACTATCAAAATGCTAAGTAACTCAAAATATGTTGTTTTTTACATTTAAACATACTAAAAACCGATGGTTGTTTTAGTAAAAATCTCCGTTGTATCTCAAGTACACTTTCAAACATTTTTGAAAATCCTTAATTACTAGATTAAGATTTTCGCTTTTACTCGACATGACAACGAGACAAGTTCCGATTATCACAATTTCCATAATTTCTGAGCCAATTTATACGAAACTTGGCACACATCCAAAGAAAATTTTCTATATTCATCTGGACTAGTTATCACCTATCTTCCAATATTCTATTCCAACAAGCAATGTCGCTTTGTGGAACATACACTTTTATTTACAATGAACATGCCTGGAGCCAGAGAATGCATCGTTGCCAAAATTCTTAACATTAACTTTTAAAACATTTTTCCAAGTTTTCTCAAGTTCTCTAACATAGCAAAACCGCGTTATTTCCCAGGTGGCTGTTTTGCATCAAATACAGCATTTACAAAGGCTTCAGCCCATGGTGTCAGCTTCAGGTGATTCGGTGTTTCGTTTGCAACCAGTACTCAAACCACCCGTCATTTCACCTTTGCGCCTAGATGCTGTGTGTGAGTGTGGTTTTCGGATGCGGTTTACCTTCGACTACGTGTCGGCGAGCTGCTCGTATGCAGGAGAGGCTACCCAGCTAATGGTAAACCCTTTTTCCACCACGCACCTAGAGATTTTCCCCACGCTCACCCTCGTTCAATTCGTCGCTAGCAAATGTTGTTGTTGACTGCACCGCTGCTACCGTCGGGACGATAAGGATAGGAGGATTTTCTAGCGAACGAACGGTGGTTGCGATCTGGAGCACGTTACACCCTTTGGGCCAAAGTTTCCGTTTACGTTTGACTTTTGGGATGCTCTGTGCAGGATGGAACGTTTGCTAACCACAAAACCGCACCAGGATTCTCGTTACGGCGAGGAAATGGAACTGTACGCATGGTGTTGCTTTCCGGCGAATGCACATGCTTTATGCAGGCCGGACACTGTGGATAAATTATTTTGGAATGCACAGTATTAGAAGGTAGTTGCCTCGGTGCGAAAGCTTTCCTGGTCTCGGGTTTGTTGTGATTCAAGTAATACAAAACATGGAATAATTTTTATTTTTCCCCCGGGTAAAAGTACTTTGATATTTGTTGTTGCTGCCGATAACATCGAACTAAACCGTTTGTTCCATATGGTGAAGTACTTCTCTGTTTTCTGGAAGTAAGCACATACTATAAGCCGATGGCAAGCCGATAACAGCTGTTACAAAGTTTTAAAATAGAAATAAACTAAAAACCAAGCCCAAAACCTTTTCCATACAGCAAGCAAAAAAAATCCCGGGCAAAGCAAATCCGGCAACCGGGAAAATCTCGGTAAAATGAGAAGCGGAATGTGTTGCTAGCGATGGAAGGCAAATAGGATAAAAACAGTGCCGGGTGGAAACAGAGCGGAATCTTTGCGTGCGTCACAATCATTGTAACGGGAGTGCTTTTTCCATTTTTCCAAGAGGCAAGTATGGATGGAGCGGATGGAGAGGTGACCGGGATCAGGCCAATTTCGAGGCGCTCTGAAGGTAGCTTTACACTGTAGAAGTTAACTGTGAAGCACATTACTGCTGAATTTCAAATGTTGCATCATTTAATAAGATTTCTGGTATAGCAACTATTTTCCAATAATTTTACTTATTTAATGAGAATATGACCAAGTTAAATTCGGAATAATGATACCCGGGAATTCGGCCAAACTAGGAATGTTTTTAGATCTTATTTTATTATAGCCCATAAAATTCACTCGATCGCAAACAAAAGTACAGTTTACTGATAGGTTTTGTTTGCACAGCGTGTAACACACATCAACTGAATGAGATGTGGCATTGTGGCAAGGAGACTAGGCTTTGTACAATACATTGCGAATTCCTTGCGGAAGGATTGTGAACGTTAAAGCGGTACCAATTCAGAGTTACCTGTTTATGGTGGTACTCTTTTTGAATAGTGTCGTTAGCATTACTTCAAACTAAATTATTGTAACTGCTGCACACTGCGTCACTAGTGACTGCGAAGGTTAGTGCAAAGGTAATCCATTTTCTCTTTCTATGGAATGATTTGTGGCATTTCGTGTGCTGTATGTACTAAGTAATACTTTCACGAAGGTTTTTACGAGCAGCATTCTTCCGTCTTCAATGTGAATGGATATTTTTCTTCTATTAGCCTAGCTTGATCAAAGTACTGAAGTGAAACGTACCTTGCTGCTGAATTGAGGGCTTCGGGCTAACACATTTGGTAAAAACGAGAATTAGAAGAAAAGAACCTTTTTTGAAACAATTGTAAATAAAATTCGGTTTTGATACGTTGTTAACGACCGTATAATCAGATTATACACGTATAATATGATCATCAATACTCATATCTAAAAATGTAATAAGTTATAACGTAATAATATGTGTGTAATCAGCTAAAAATGTAATAATATATTTGGAAGAATACGACAAAAATTGGGAAGGTTTCAGTTTTTAGGCCACATCTGTAAGTACCTGCTGAACTCCAAAATGCTTCCGTGCAAACGCACCTTAAGCAACGCACATGTATGTTGTAGGTTGCGGAAATGTCGGTAGACAACCAATCTCCAAGGAAACCGGATGGATGCTGCGATCGTTTTTTGTACATTTTAACCCGAACGCACACTCGCGCACCGCCGCCGGGAATTTCGCATCCATTCGATGGTAGGAGCCGCCAATGGAGCAAATGGTGGAATTTTCATTCATTTCTCGTCGCTGGATGCTGGGTTGTGGGGGAGGTGGAAGTGCAGGAGACCGGCAGCGCGGACCGTCGGCCAAACAACATCCGCCGGTTGGTTCGGTATTTGTGTTGTTAAGGAGGTCGTGCTTCGTGAACCGAACGCTCGGAAAAGCTTCGTCAAAACGCCGTCGAACGCTCGGGAGCGCATCGCACCCCCGGTCTGTTAGTGTTAGTGTTATAAACCGCATTTGTTGTTCCGCTTCCCCGGTGCTAGGGATGTTTTGGGACAATCTGGGCTTTTTGCGTCGGCAGCATGGCGTCTCTTCTTCTTCTTATGTGGCTCAACATCCCCAAGTGGGACAAGGCCTCTCTCCGAAGAGAGTTACTGTGACCGATAGACGGTATATTATTAGATCGGTGGTCAGCCGTTCGTAATACCCAGGGGTGCCAGACTCGGGATTCGATCCCACACCTATGGCGTGGTGTTTTCTTGCGCTACCGCTGCGCCATGGGCACCCCCAACATGGCGTCTCGGGGGGAGGAAAAAAAATGGCTCAGTCACTTAACGCACTTACATCAACACTGTCGCAGGCGATTGAAGGTGGGAGTGAAATGGAGAAATATTACAGTTGTTTTCATACGCGCCAATACAGTGTGTTCTGAGTTTTGTGTCACTGTTAGTAACTTTATGTTTTTCGTTCCAGGATGCTTGAAAAAGGTTAAGGAATAATTCAAACACGGAGATTTATATTGTTTTAACTGCTACAAAGGATTAATTATCATAACATTCATGCCGGAAAGCGACTGTTTAGTGTGCATTTCTTTCCGTTTCCGCTACAGACAGGATTTTACTGTCCACATAATTTCGCTACCTTATATAGTTTACCAGGAATCATAATCGCATAGTATTATCGTTCTCTCTTGAAGGTCAGGCAATTATCGTACATTGATTATGCCCTCGTTTATGAATTATGTGTTTCTATTCCGATAGGTTCTGTTCGTATACGAACATCCTCGTCAGAGTGTTCTTTTACTTGAAATTTTTATTTTTTCTCTTATCTACCTGGTTAAGGATTCGCTTTAACATAAGCAAAATGAATATATAAGCATTCAGTGGTAGCCAATCAAAGTTGGACGCTAAAAAATCGGACAATCGTCTCACTTTGAGTTAGGTTATCTTAATCCGCGGAGTTGCTAGTGACACGAAACATAACAAAGATGTTTTCTATCTTTCCTCTTCACAAATATCCTAAAAGATGCTCGAAAATATTTCAATTGAAAAAATAATGGGGAACGAGTGAAACAAGTGTTTATTTTGAACCAGGTATTTAAAGTCGGACACCATAAAAATCACGAAGAAATTATGTTTTTACTGTTTGTCATTTTTATAATTGCCTTTTGTTACTGCTAAATAACCTTTTAGAATTTTCTAAAATTATTGTAAACAACCGTTTCAAACAAAACAAAAAATATGGTGTCATTCTTCCTTCACTTTCCTCCCATCATTTTCACAGAGAAAGCATTTCAACTAATCATATTCCTGCATATTAGTATGGAAGAAAAGTAAAAAAAAGTTGCTTGTAAAGTTTCGTATCGTTCTCAGTTTTAGAGAAGAAGATAACCAAATTTAAAGATTGTCGGATTTCCAGATGTCAAACTGTGATTGACAGCCAATTTATTAAGTTCTTATGAGACCCTAAACCAAAATGTGGAAACCCTCATAAATCTTCCGATGGACAATAAAAACAGTGAAAAATTTCGCTCGTTTCGCTTAGTTATGTATTTTTAAATCGCTTTAATCGAAGTTGATTTGCAATTCGAATAATGAATAATTAGGGTTATCATAATTCGGGCGTCGAGAACAGCGTCGTTATTCTGACAGTTTCATACAAAAAGTAAACAAACACTTTGAAAAAAGCGAGAAAATAGCTGGCCGTGTCGAGATCTTCTCACAATCTGAAACGACACCACCTACGCGTCGAGACGCAGCGCGGAAACGAAACGACGCGGCCAGCCATTTTTTCGCTTTTTTCAAAGTGTTTGTTTACTTTTTGTATGAAACTGTCAGAATAACGACGCTGTTCTCGACGCCCGAATCATGATAACCTCAAATGTCAAGTATGTGCCGAAAATAAAAATCCAAACCAGGTTTTTTCCTCTTATCTTACATGTAGTTAATTTATATTCGTCTACAAATGTGCACTTTTTGTACAATCTCTTCCAAATCTACTTTAAACAATATTATATAGTCTTTAACCGATGTTTGCCAAAGCATCATCAGCTATACATTACAATACAATAAAAATAGCAAAACAAAAAATAAACCGATTAAAACCAAAAAATATATTTTTTTATATTAGGTATTATTAAATTTGGGGCAGTCTTGTCGGTGCTTGTTCTGTTCTGTTCATTAATAGATGTTATAGGTTTTCCTGTTCACTTTTTCTTTAGGTTAAAATTAAACTAGATACAATTAAAATATATCGTTCTTTATACTGCTTAAAACTGATTTCCATGATAAGTTATGTTTTGATCGTCAGAAGATTCTGAAACTGGATTCTTTGATCGCACCTATCCTTACCTACTACTGATACTCAGCTGGTAACATCCGGCAGAAAAACTCTAGGATAAATATTTCACAACAGTTTACAGGAGACTTCTTCAGCAGAAAAAAAAGTACAATGTCCATTATGTTATCTGGCCCTTTTGCAACGTTTCTTCTATGCTTTTCAACTGGTCTAACGATAGTTCGCCAGTTTCAGCGTAAAACAATACATCGTTTATTATTTGTTCTGCTAGTCTACTCTGGGAGGTAGTCAGTTGCTTAAGTTTGATCGCCACCAACTCGAGGAAGTTCTCACACTGATCCGTTCGCTCGGAACTTTTGGGTAATTTTTCCGACCGTTTTTTATCTGATCGCTTAGGTTTACTAGCTTTTCTGCGCCCATGGACCTGTTTTGGAGTCGACGATTGTGATTCGGTTATGGAAATATCAGCTTGTTCCGCCGGCGAAGAACTGCGATCGTCAATTCGGAAGTGCGCCAGCTGTACAACAGAGAGGATTGCAAATCATTCAGTTATGTAGCCGCTTCCCAAACGCTTACCTCTGGGGAATCGAGTAGGAAAAGCAATTCCTTGTAGCTCCAATGACTGGGTTTGTAATGAATGCCTGCTTTCCGGCATCGAACGACTTTTTGTTGTTCCCTCACAAAACAGGAGCGAAATCTTGCCAACTTTGTACGAACGTAATTTCCATCCGCAGTTGGGACTATTGGTCGCAATATTTTCGCTAATTTACATTGCATGTCAAATCTTCGCGTTCTGTTGAAGTATTCTTGGCAATTTTTATTCCATAAAATAGGGTTTTGGCGGTACTCTCGCAATAATTGGGTGTATATTTTCTTTTCTTCCATACTTGTACACTGGTGCATGTTAGAATGAAACTAAAAACAAAGCACAATCAATTCACGCCGAAAACACAACAAACAAAATCAAGGAAAATTTAACACACTAGGTTGTGTCAATTCTCAACTTACAATACTGGCCAAGGTAAATAAAACACTGAAAAATGAAAGTGGAATCCACCAAATAGCTACTCGGCTGACAAAATCGTAGCAAAAGAGACCTTTGCAAACGGCAAAATGCTGTGAGTCAACTGTAAAATGCTGCCAGTTGGTTACAGTTTATTTACCTTCTTTGTAATTATATTGAGTTCTTATTTTGATTATATTGAATTTAATTAGAAATGCTGTTAGTCGGAACCTACGTAGCATAGTGCATAAAAAGTAAAATATATGTCAAATATATTTCCACGGTTTCTGTCAGTATTCTGTTGTATGGAATGCGGTGACTTCTCTGGTGAAATCCCAAATGAAGCCACCCCGGCCAAAATCACTGTCGTGGCTACACCATTTGTGAGCGGATGTACCTAAAAGTATGCAATAGGTGATATAAATGAATTTACCGGTACCGGTATCGTTTAAATA
>KE525318.1:583819-626336 GCA_000441895.2 Anopheles sinensis | reverse complement strand
AGCATGATAATATACCTTTCCAACACTGTGCTTAAAGTTGAATTCCTATCATTTTTGTAGGAGTTACAAGCCTTCAAAGTTGAAGCAATTTTTTCTATTTTTCACCCAATATTTTCATAATTCTTGACTTTCACGGTTTATTTCTCAGAACCTGGAAAAACAAGAGCTCTAATATTTTGGTCGTTTCTTAGTTTCATCTTGTAGTTTGAGAAAAAATATTTCATTTTGTTCAAATCCAAAGTTGAACTTTTGAATTTTATCCCGGCTTCGCCCCATCGTGCATTGATGGAAGTTTATTTTCGGCAAACCATCCCTCCCGAAGCGTGCTAGTTCTGTGGAACGGACTTTGGCTGTGGAGGACGCACTTACACGGGCATACAAATAGATTGCTCTTTTGCTATGCATGGTAGATAATCGAAACGAGTTTTCGATACAATTTGTTTGTTCGTCTGATAAGCTGCTTGGGTGCTCGGCTGTCGTGCACTCGAGCTGCGTTTGTTGAATTTACTTGCAGTTTTTTTTTCTACATCGTTTGATTGTTTGCTATATAGAAACGCTATGACAATTTTTTTAAATATTTATTCAGCCATGATTGGTACATTGTAAAATTAAAACCCGTTTTGTTATGGAACATGTTTCATATTGATCAATCTAAAAACACATTTCGAGAACGTGAACTATTCACTAACCAATTTGATAATTTTGTGTTCTCTTACATTCCATTTTAAAACTTTTGGATATACATTTTAATCAATAAAATGTAATGTTTCTATAAACTATTTAAAAAATCTTATCGGAAGAGCCTATCCTAATTTTTAGTAAGTTAAATTGATTGTGTAAATATGTTTCTACTTTACAAAATGCAAATTATTTCAAATATTTCCTAAACACGCAACGCACAGCAATAAAAGCTATCGAAGCTGCAAATATATTCGTGGAAAATCATGCAAAGCTGCGATTGCTCGGGATGCTTAATTTGAATTCTTCAATTTACCCCTACCAACAACGTTGAATACCGGGGCGACACGGATCAATCTTGAACACTCAATCAAACGGAAGCCCATCCGACCCTGGGACGCCTGTTGGGTCTTTTCCCGAGTCAGCCCGGTTCGTATACGGTTTGCGTTGGGATTATACAATCAATCACTTTAATACTTTTGTTTGCTCCGGGGGTCAAATCTTGTCATTTCGGCCGGCATCGGCATGGTCTCGGTGTTTGGTCCATTGGGTTGGCGGGTTTTGGGGTTTGATTGATATTGATCACAGTAAAATGGCCATCCAGCCGACCGTCTTCTCCACATCCGTGCCGATGTGTCTTTGCCTCTCTTCTTGCTGTTCGATTCATTTCTGTCAGTGTTTTCTGGGATATTCGATTTCGAACTGGTGTTGTGATATTCGATCGAGAAAAATAAGCACGAAAGCGGTTTCACTTTTATTCAATCAGACACGAGGGTGGATTGGCATCGTTGGCTTAAGACTAGGAGCAGGAAATCAAACACTGCCATCCGCATTCTGAAAGTGGCACATTTTTCCGCTCTTTGCCATAGAAAAACAAAACCATTTGAAATTGGTCCATTTTTCGATTTCTTATTTGGTGTAACTTTAGTGTGATTGGTCTGATTGGAATGATATTTATGTTGTAAAAGTTGTATATTTATGCACGTGCGACCAATTAAATCGCATACGTCTTTAAACAGGTTTCCAACAAATTTACTGATTGCAACTTGTAACAAACATTTACCCAAAGGATAAATTTTTCAACTAACTAAAGGGTAATTTTTCGAATGACTCATTACGAGTTCGTTTCATTATCATTTCCCAACCGAAACTTGGAGTTAAAATTTTGAAAAGCCTATTGTCTCCCGCCTACATTATCACTAAAGCAAATGGCCTCATTCAACTCTCGTTGGCGGGGGACACTCGAAAGGGTAAAGTTTGTCCCTCTTAGAATGAATTAAAACACAAAACCAACAATATTTTGCATAAGCTTCGCCGAGGAGCCGCAAAGTTTCTTTGGCTGGCTTAAAAACAAATTTCAGTACGCCGTTAGGAAATCGCATTGTCAATGCTGAAAGTTGCGGAGAATGATTTACATCAGCGACTAGGGATGGTTAAGGTCATTGCGGTAAAATGATTTCCATTTCAAAACGAATGAAAATCAGTAGAGAATGGTTCGAAAGAACGAAGGAAAATGGAATGGAAAACGATGGGAAAATGGAGCAAATGTACCGGAAAGAATAAACATTCTTCCAAGAATCGTTTTGTGCTACTGGGACTTTAGATTCTCTGCCTGATTCTTTGCCACAACCTAATAACCCGAGCTGTGGGAGCTTCGGCTTTCTGTCTGATCACTGATCCGTGCACTGATAACCTTTAGATTTTCCGCAGCTACGTATTTCCACTGCACAGAAGCAGGTCGATCGCTTTTGCAATCTTTCAGTTAATCAGACTTTTGCCGGCATTCGACCAATGGGTTGGAAAATGAAGACTGAAAATGGAAAATGTTTATTGGGAATGGTAATTTTTCAACCGCCTCATGAAGCATCAGTCGAAAGTTTCCATTCTGATGCCACAATGCGATTGAAAGTGTGTGAAATTGATTAAACTTGATTTAGAAGGTCGCGGGTTTCAAGAGAGTTGTTGGAAAAAAGGAGAATCAATGAAATTAATGAAGCAAAGTGCTGGAAACTGGAAGCTCTTTAATAGTTCCACGGAACCGTACGAGCAATCACTGATTTGAAAAGCGTCAGTTCATTAATTAGTGCATTCATTTCTATCACCTATGGAACCGAAGGTAAATCTTCATGAATAGTACAGGTTGCCTATCTTGCACGATCATTTCTATGTTATTTTCTTCCATATCTCTGACGGGGTTTCCAACTTCCACCATGGAACGAAGCTCATGCCATCGAAAGTGTCAAGGTGCACCCGGTATCGTATAGAATCCACCGGCTAATGGAACCGTGACAGGTAGCGTAAATAATGAGCTGATAAAAAATGCATTACCTAATGAACGGCCGGTCATTAGAGGTGAATAGCGAGGCAGCTTGATTACTCCCTTATTCCAGTGCATGAAACTATCTGTGCACCACACGTGTAAATTAAGGACGACAAACCCAATGCTTTACTTTGTTGCAATATGTCTGGAGTATAGATGAACGGTTTGATTTATCTCTCAATTTCCGTCACACAGGTTGTTTTGTATCATTTAATTAAATTCATTTCTCGCAACCCAACCCAAATCCTCTAAATTTGAGTATTGTCTTTTGAAAGGAAATATTATAATTTGTAAGGCGGTTAAGGTGCACGAAATCCAAACACATTTTTGAGCTATTTTAACTACATTTTGTAGTAAGTGTTATAAGTTCAAGCAAAAAGTGTTGATCATTTGCTTTAATCAACCAATTACATTGATTATTTTGTTTTTATTAAGTACTTAAATTGACTACAAACCAAATCAAAGTTCCTATTATTAAAATTACTATATTTATTTATTTACAATATTTTTCAAAAATCGGGTTTGTAGTAGGTTTCAGTCGTACAATAAACAAACTTAAACTCATTATATTTGTTCGAGCAGTAATTGGTAAACTTATGTCTCATTATATATTTACGGCACAAAGCAGCGTGTTCAATAGCATTACTAATTAATCATATCCAAAAAACTTACTCCATCGAAACGATGGAATCGACGGTTGTTGTTGACAGACTTTCCATCGGGAAAAGCACGTTAGGTTGGTTCAACCTTCCAAAGAACCCACTAACGGTCGTCCGGTGAACGGTGAAGGTCGTCTTTTCGATTAGTTGCTTACAAAGATTACGACGAAGATGATGAAGATAAGGACGTCTGGGTTTTGCACATCCTTTTCCCACATTCCGCGCGAGTTGTTAGACAGACATTGATGTTTTTACTTTTCTTTTCACGTGTTCCACCATTTTCCTCCCAACACTACAGAAACCGAAGGAGGACAAAGATCCTTGAAGAAGTAAGGAAAAAACCGGCAGCCGACAGCGATGGTGTTCGTGAGCTCGGCCGTGCTGGGAGCGGCCGCCGGCACCGGTCTGGCCCTGCTGGTGGCCGTCACGATCGTGATGTACCGGTACTACGTGGTGCGCCGGAAGGGCAAGGAGTGGGCCGAGCTGGACCGGCTCGAGGAGAAGAAGGCGGCCCGGAAGATCAACCTGCAGGACTGCAACGTGACGAGCGGTTCGGTGCCGGTGCAGCCGGTCAGCAGCCTGGCCCATCATTCGATTAGCTCGGAAACGCTGGCGACCGGCCCGGTCGAGGTTACGCCGAGCCCGCTGCAGCCGAGTCTGCCCGACCGGTCCACCAAGAAGACGTACGGGACGGGTGGGGCGGCCGATACACGCGGAGGTTCCGGCTCTCGGCCACCGCATCCCCACGCTGCGGCTGCCTCCTCGCGCAACAACAGCATGGAAAGCGTCCATTCCAGAAGCTCGGTATGTGCCTCCTTTCGTTGAGCTGTCCTTCGTTCGTTTCGCTTAGTTTGGCCGCCTCTTTTTCCAGCAGAGCTACCGCGAGTGCATGCCGAAATTTATGACACACGCCAACAGCGACACGCGTTCCACGGCATCCGATAATTTGATTTTGAGGGTAAGTTGATGACAGATGATAAACTGTGTTGGACACGAATCAGATTAGGCTAACTGAGGGGGAAAGCTACAAGTGAGGCGAGGAATTTATTACTAATTACTTTTGATACAATTTCAAAAAGAAAAACAACAACGAAGCTATATTTTCACATCCCTCTGTTGGAAGTGCTAATTACCTTGATTAAGTCTATAATTTATGAGTTTTGTAGTGTTCTGAACGTTGGTAAGGTATAAACTTTCATTTCAAATACCAATATAAATTAAAGCCGATACAAAATTGGAATTGTCAAGCGCTTTGTGAAACTCTACCCAGAACTTGTAAACGCGATTTCCTAGGCAACATCTCATTGCTCTTACCTCCGCAATTTCCCTTCGCAATTTTCCAGCGCCTTAAATCCCCGGTTGGTTAATTTTTTACCTTGCTAGGCAACTTTTGGATTTCAAAGCTCCTCAAAACAATCCATGAGATGTTATCCATTTGTGATTCGTGTTCAATTCTATCGTTTGGTTGCTGAAAATTTCGTGACATATCTGAATAAGATTAAATATGTTCTAGTGTATTTAAATTCGATTAAAGTGAAATCAGAAATCTAAACTTCAACTCCATGCTTCAGAATGTAAGGCGCCATGTACTGAGAAACAGTGATAAGAATGTTTTACTCCACTGTTGTTAAAATGGTTTAAAGAGTGGCGTACTTAGTCATGAAACTAACAATATGATGTAATTTAAAAATGTCAAGAACACAATATTTTACATTGTTATACCAATTATACAATTGAAAAATACACGAAAAAAACGTTGGTATATTGGCATATTTCGAACAGAACGGCTAAATTACCAATGATATTTGCGGTGATTTAAAGCCTTATGCAAATCATGGCACTCCTGATAAATTCTTAAGGAATCCAGCTGTTTGGAAAATATGAATTTTGGAGCGTTAATATATCACGGAGTAGCAAGGTTTACCTTTCGAACAATCCGTTAAAAAGCAAAGAACATTTCATACAAGGACAAATAACGCTATTGTATTTATTTCTTCGTAGAGTAAGAATGTTATTCCACTACCTCCTCTATTGGTACTAGCACCACTACAATAGCACTTACCCTACCTATTATGAAAGTTGCTTTCGTTTATTTTCGGCTTTATGGTTGACTAAAGTTAAATAAAGTTTGACTTTCTTGTATGTTTTATATTTTCTCATCAACGGTTTCTCAGATGTATTTTATGCACCATGCTATTTCTCTTTTGCCTGTTTATCTTTTTATATATCTATCTATTTGAGGTTTTCATTTTTAGCAGTTTTATATTTGTACACGTTAAATAATAGAGAATTAATGTTTCTCATGTTTCAACTACACCTTTTATATTAATCATTTAGAACACCCATGTTTATGAAATCTTAGTAAATGTTGCTTTCACTTTAGAAAACTTCTCGCTCTCCGAGTCCAATGCGTACCTTCAGCCTAGAAGGACGCTTCCCGATCGGTTCCGGTGCCGGTGGACCGGGCGAAGGCACGGAACGGGGCAGCAAGGCTAGTCTGGCGTCAGTCGTAAGTGTCAATCCGCGTGACATTAACTCGCCGAAGAAGCGCAACAGCACCTTCTCGGGCGTGTCCATGTCGAGCGAATCGGGCGTCCCGGACAGCCCGATCGGTTCGATCCGGTCGTCGGACAGCACCCGCTCACCCCGACGTCGCGTCCCCGTCATCCTGGCCGCGAACGACATCCACTCCGTGCTGGGGCGGTTCCATTTGCGGCTGAAATACGACGGTGCGAAGGAGGAACTGATGGTGCATCTGGTCGAAGGTAGGGTCTTGACGCAAACCATACCTCTGAATAGATGTAACTTCGCTCCATTCTTGACCATCTTAGCGCACGATCTTACGCCCGGCGGGAATGCCAGCTTTCGCGATCCGTACGTGAAGATGTATCTGGAACCGGACGACGAACAACGAACGCAGCAGACGGCGGTACATCGCACCGAAACGCACCCGTACTTCGACCAGCAGCTTTCCTTCCCGCTGAAGCCACGGAATCTGGTCAAGAGTAATTTTGTCCTGCAGGCAAGTAGAAGTCTCTGACGAAAATCGTTTATATTCAATGACCCGTTTGTGGATCAAATCAAGTTTAAAAGCATTTCGCGTTTTGGCCACACTCATCCGCCGTAAAACATTCTTCCGACATTTTTTGTGGAAAATGATTTAAAAAATCGCCTCTTAATTCTTGCACCATGAAATAGTTGAAATAGTTTTCGTAGCGTAAAAAACATTTAATTTACAAAAATGTCTCTGTGTTCTATGACGTACACAGAGTTCCATAGCTTAATACTATAGTTCTGATTGACAGGAAAAATAAGAAAGAAGTGAAAATAATTTATCCATTTCACGTAGCGTCATTGGCACACGGCCGTGACGTAATACCTTGTTTTCATTTTCGTGGAAAAATGTCTTTAACAGATGCCTTTCCAGGAAATGGTTTTGTAATTGCATCGTCTTTACGTTTCCTACCCACTTTTCAAAGAAAATTGTGCTTTCGGATTTCTTTACATGACTCTCTATTCCGAGTATCCAATCGCGCACTGATTTTGAAATGAATTGGAAATAAAGGAAACCAAGGTCTCAACGGTACCAAACATGGTTTCCCTTCGATACACTCTTTTGAAGGATCCATTTGGTCGTTTCGAAAGTTTCCCTTTTGTTCTCGAACGATAGAGTATTTCTTGGATAACATTCGGGTCGTGAAATGTGTTTTTTAAACATTTATAAGACCTACTTTTCCAGCGGCAACAAAACGTCGCTTGTAAGCCGGACGAAAATCCCATAATTGAACTAGTTTGTGACTCATTTTGGTTTTCTTTCTGTGGGTTCTTTTCACGTTGACAGCTTCTCGATTACGATCGCTTCTCGCACGACGAGGTCGTCGGGGAGATCCGGTTCCTGCTCAACACGCTCGACCTGTCCGGGTGCGAGCTCTGGGGTGATCTGATTGCCGTCCGGAAGCCCTCGGAGACGACCACTGAGCTGCTGATTTCCCTCAGCTATCTGCCCCAGGCCGAGCGGCTGACGGTGGTTGTGATGAAGGCAAAAAACCTCACCATTTCCCACGAACCGTTTGTGAAGGTGAGTGGTCGTTTCGTTTGTTTGGTGTGATTTTCGTTACTTTGCTCATATCATTTTTTGTCACGTGCTCGTACGAAAGCCGTTTGGTTACAAGCCGCCCCGGGGGTTTATGTGGTTATGTTTTCATTCTTTTATCCTTTCCTAATATTTATTCATGCCCCATCGCCCCCCCTCCTAGCTGTATCTCCTGGTAAACGATAAGCGCACCAAAAAGCGTAAAACCAGCGCCATCCGGGCGCTCGATCCGACCAATCCGATCTGGAACGAAGCGTTTACGTTCGAGCTGCCGTCCTCGCAGCTGCAGGACGCCGGCGTGGAGCTGTTTGTGACATCGAACGAAGGCGAAGGGCAGGACCTCGGCTGTGGGGTTGGGTTGCGCGAGGGTGGCACCGGCACGCAGCACTGGCAGGATCTGATGCAGAACAACCGGAAACCCATCGCCATGTGGCACGTTCTGCGATAAATGGGAGTGCGAAATGGAAAAATGCAAGGAGTATAACAAAATCCCATCGGTAGTTTATTCCTTTAAAATACCTAGTTGTCCTAGGAAGGACAGGAGAAAAGCACGAAGCGGTATGGTTCGGTAGAGTTAACAAACAAATGATGCAGCACACCACGTAACAACAGACTCTGCGGCTTGAAAATGAACCGTAGAACAAAAAATGTGTTTGTAAATTCCATCAGAGCAAACCAGACTGCACTCAGACGATAACCGTTACGGGGCCATCAAAGCAACCAGCCACAAACATTCATAAAATTGAAATAAACGTACGTGACAGAGGAACGATAACCTTCCCTCACGCAGAGGTCGAATGACGGCGACCTTCCTTTACTTTGATTTAAAACTTAGAGAACAAAATTCAAATGCATTTGATTTTTCAGATAATGCTCGAATATTTTTCAAACTTGCGATCCGACTCTCGCCAGTCAGAGATGAAAGATCAAAGGTTGGAAGTAAAAACCATCGGCATACTTAAAGAATATATTGTCCAGCTGGAATACAGGATTGTGTAAACGATGTGTTAATACTAAAGGATAAAAGTAATGGAGTAAAATCAATAATTATGAATGTGAATGTATTATGTTATCGGCTACGAAGTAGATACAAACCAAAAGGCATGTAAAAGACGACCTGAAACGACGAATAACGAAAGATATATGAAACAAACATTGAAGTTACCTCCATTGTCGTGCAAGCATCTAAAGAGGTTGTTTTTAATTGTATATCCTGTTGTGGTGTAAAATGTTTTGATGCTTTCAAAAAGATTTAAAGCGCTTAATACGGTTTCATCGCATGCCAAAGAAGTAAAGAATTTTTGGTTAGTTTTGCCTACACTATAATTCAAGTTTGGATTTTAATAACAATTTACAACACCATACATTTACATCAATTATTTTCCGTAGAATGTTTTGCGCTTCTTGGCCACAAAGGCACTGAGTAGACTGAGCAAGTGCACGAAAAACTTGACAAACTTTTTTTTAATAAAGTACAGAATTGAAATAACCATAAAAACTTCTTTAAAAATAAAATTACCACAAATGAAAGAATAAGCAAGGCTCAACATTAAGTATATAAAAAAATCATTGCTTGCCTATGGGTATAAAGTTGACAAAGGTCTATCTCAGAAAAGAGCTTAAAAAGCGACAGCCAAACACGCATTGCTGCAAACGAACGAAAGATTGTGAATTATGAATACAAATATTTTCTTAAATTATCATTGTACGTTGTTAAATATTGGACTTAACAAAAAAAATTATAAAAAAAAGATAAACACACAAGAACAGAAGAGACATGGAACATTAAAACGAAACGCTTCGATTTGAAAGTACATGTTTTGTATGCCGTACTGAAACCGTTAGACTAAGCTGGAAGCAGAACTGCTTTTGATGATATACTATTGCCGTACCCTTATTCATATATAATTAGAGAAAAAAAACATTAAACCAAAAACATTATACAGAACGGCACTATTTATATACTGAAAGTATTGATATACACATACACATATAGAGATGATACGATCATAAACGAAACAGTGCGATTGGAGTTGGTATGAAATACCCATGCGTCCAATTGCACTTTCATAGATGCAACTATATATTTTACGTAGAAATAACATATAAACGACCTTTAAATAACTGGAAAACTTTATAAATGGTACCTACTGAATGCTGAGCGTAGTTTCCACAAAATAAACGGATAGGAGTCAAGTAACTAAAAGCCTTTAAACACACTGCTTCTCTGTCATCGCATCCGTAGTAACTCTGATGATGTTTCAGAGACTTATAAGTAGAATCACGATAAAAATAATGCTCACAACATTTGTACAAGGCGTAATCACTGTTAACAAGGCATTACTGTTAACATTATTCTTCAACATGAGTTTCCATAAACAAATAATGCAACTGGTAAAACTCGCTGAATTCACCCAACACACACCCACCATATCACTGGCTTGTTGAATACCAACTTTGCTCCCAATCGGTAGATTAATGTTAATTATGTTTCGCCGTCTAGTAAGTTACAAGCTGCACACTCAATTATATTTAAAGAAATAATTAAACCTAAAAGAATATGTGAAGCAGCAAGAAAAAGTAAACATTCATAAGTGTATAACCCAGTGGCTATAAACCTACCAGACGTATGAATAAGCTTCGAGCCAACTTTCCCTAACGTTGATGGAATAATCTTTCCTACTGCACCGGCACAAATTTACTTCCGTATCCTAACAGCACCACATTTCCTCTTCACAATTGCACAACAATTAGATATCAAACAACTACCGATTCAATCACCACTGGAAGGTGACCTTTCCGGTGAGGAAAACTGTGTGACTGCGAGAGCTGTGGCTTTGAAAATCTGTATGTAAAGGAGGAGAAAAGAAGAGGCTTGCGAAACGGCAAGCCGGCTGGAAACGGAGAGTTCATATTGGATTTTCAATAAAATAAAATAAAATAAAATAAAATAAAACACAGAAACCCACACAAACTAGACAGGTTGGAAAGTTTCTCAAATTAGCTTTCTGTCGGACGGTGTTTCTATCACATGGTTGTGTTTGATTTTTCCATTCAGCCTTCTGCTTTACATTCGATCCGGGCATCAGCTGAATCCCCCAGCCGTAATATTCTGCATCCCGATGAGGTAACGCTTGGCATTGACCGATGGAAAGCGTCAGGCTCGACCTTCGAACTTCTCCAACCCCGGGGAACGCGTTGGGAAATCAAGTTATGATTTATGGATTCCGATGGATGCGCTTCAGTAGGGAAGTTTTGTTGTAACCTAATACATTCTGTTACTTGATCGCACGCAATTTTATCGATTCATGGAAAACCTTGGTGTCAGAAAGGTAGGTATATCTTTTTCCATCCATCCAGATGCATGCTGTACAAATGTACTATGCTCATGCTAAATTATATTTCTTCCCTTTGTTGCAGCAAATAATAGGCATTTGATTGGAATACACATGTTGCTGTTAATTTGCACTCTGACCGGATTCCCATACCGGCTCGGTAGTTTTCCCCTGTGTGTGAAATTGTCATCCCTTGCATACTAATAAGTTGGGTGTAGTCAGTGAATTGAACAATAAATTGTGCGTGGTTTGCATCGATAACATTGTATTGATGCAGGTTTGGAAGTTACCCGAATCGTATGGAGAAAATTGGAAATATGCCGCTTGGAGGATATGCAATTTCACAGAAATAAATTATCGTTCTTCATTCACCGTAATATATTATATTTATAAATTAAATTTTTTTAAATGTTTTAGAGTCGCACTTCACATTTTAAGTATCACACTTTTCGATCCACATTTTATTATTCTTATATCCAACAGATACAATATTACAGTTAAATTATCTTAATGTTACGTTACATTTCTTCAAATGAATGGTTGTGCAATATTTTTGATATCTACTGTGATCTTACAATTGAATCTTCAGTATCTGTTGATGTTTTGAGAATCTTGTACCGATAGCTTTAGTTGAGAGCATGCTATTCCGCGAGAGAGATTCGCGGATCGTGAAGAGACGACATAAAAATGCATAGAGAATGCTATGCAAACCACGGTTCGCAGCGTGGGATTTATGCAAGAAAATTTATCAGCATGAGAAGCCACACGAGAGTATTTAGCGATATGGGGAAAAATTACATTGTCCTACCGTGGGGACACATATCATACATTGCTTGCGCTCGATTTTGATTGACGGTATTGCATTGATCCAAATTGATTGTCAGAATTGATGAATACATTTCTTTTGTACATGTATATTGTGGTTTTATAGAAAAGTATCCTTTGGCATAGTTTACGCTTCAAATTTGTGAATTTGCAGAAAGATAGATTCTTCGAATGTTTTCTAAAGCAACATCATTGCTATTGTTGTAGCAAGTAGGAAAGGAAAGTTTAGCAAATATAAAGTACTAAAATGTTTTGAACATGTGAAGATAAGTTTGTTTCGTAAAATGTTTTCTTCTGTTGTGTTGTATGGACGTTTTCGCGTATCATGAAATGAATTACTTTAATTTAACAAACACATATTATCTTGAAATTATCAACTTTTTACCTTTTTAGGTAAACGCTGTATCAAGAAAGTTAATTTTGAAGCAAATAGGATATATTTCTTGTTTACATAATAAGTAGCAACTTTTTAAGTGAAATAGTATGTAATATCGTTTAAAATAACGTGTCGTCAAAGATTTGATTTGCAACAACTTTGCGTTGGATAAGCATAGACAATTTGGCGTTATTTTAAATAAAATTAAATCTCTTTTTAAAAATTTTGGGAATAAAAATCATAAAAATCTAAAATTTGATTTTAAGAAATGGATTTTTAAAAGAATGGCTATCGATCAAAACGTGCTTATGTTTAACCCATCTCAGACAGCATGTTTGACTTACCCGTTTTCGATGCCTCCCCAGCATCCCATATCGTTCGTCTTTTGTTTGCTCTCCTCCTTATTCATTTCGGAGAGATCGTCTTGGAGGCTGATGCGAGAGGGAGAGATTTCCGCGATTCGAACCGGTTGAAACGGTTCAAACTCGCGGGCGGCTCGCGTGATCGCGCTCGCGATGCGCGGACGAATCAGTACCGATCGGTTCTCGATCGCGGAAGCACGTGCGCTCGGCAAGAAGTGTTCGTGTCGTACTTGATCAGCGTTAACAAAAATTAGTGTGTAAGATCGAAATTGTTGTTTTGTTCCACTTGGTGTTGTGTTTTAATGAATTTAGTCCGTTGAGGGTGTCGGTAGAAGTTACGTTACGTTTCAGCCCCCGGGGCAGTTGACGATGATTATCGCCCCTCCCCAGGGCAACGGTCGCACGTCTCCAAAACATCAAAGCGCCCGCGGCATAATCTCATTTGAATACGAAAAGTAAACCGCGAGCCCAAAACGAGGCGAGTGAGCCACGCGGCCCAAGGCGTCGTTAGCGATGGTACGCACGTACGTTTGAACAATCACCACAACAACACAACGACCGGCACGTCAACGACACAATAAACACGAGCTAACGCTACACACGGCGCATTGGTTTCCAGCAGTTGTTTCGGTTTTGTTGCTCTTCGCTCCCGTTCCACTGCTTTTTCCACCAGAACCCTGATTGGCGTATCAATACTTTCACAAATATCAACCACTAATAGTGCGATCGCGATAACGATTGTTTTTATTACCCCCCCCCCCCCACACATTCCGGTGGATACGTGTGCGTGTGTTTGACAAGTGTGATGTCAGTCCGGAGGGTTGCTCCAGAATCCTTCGCGAGCGCGAACGAAGTGGCCGAATAATAATGATACGTCGGATTGGAATTGGAATGGCGGCCTTCCCGCGGGCTGAAACTCGCCAGGCAGTGCGACTCGCGTGACACTTGATTAATTAATCAATTGTGAAGAAGTGAACTGGAGTGGATGGGACATCGAGTTAAAAAATAACGAGCATATACAACAAAACAACGAAAAAAAGGGGAACAAATCGTCTCCCCCCTCGGGAAGCTGCAATAATTCTCATTCTGTGAGGTGGCTGTCAAACGCAAATTGTGACAAAGTGTGGCACAGAACGAACACATCAAACAACACGAAAAAAGGAATACTTCTCAACTAGTGGTAGCTTTTTTTCGAAAACACCCTGGTAACATTTGGCACGACTCGCAGCCAGTCGGTAGTGTTTCCGGTTGAGTCATTAATTTGTCGTTTCCCGTGGAGCCAGTTGCCTAGTTTGCATATAAGTCAGCCACCAGTTAATTATCTGCCAACTCGAAAAAGCCACTCTCCGTAACCTTTTACGAATGTCCTTCGCCGATTAACACCCGTTTCGCGAAAGATTTCTTTAAAGGATAGCCTTAAAATGAGACAGGTTAAGGCATAAAAGGATTGGTGAAAAAAGTGTGATCACGTGGCGATCGTCGTAACCAGGGTTACGTTCATCAAGCAAACATTAATGTTCACACATTTAAAAACCACATTTAGACTCCTAAGATTGTTTTTGTTTACTATTTCTTGGCTGATTTGAAAAAAAAAATGTAAAATAAAAAATGCCTAAACAGTTATCAAATGATCGTTATTTGTATTTACTTAAATCGAATGTACGTTTCACATTCTTATTATGTAATGATGAAAACTTAAAAATAGGATAAAAAAGTGATTAAAAAAGGGAAAAGAAATGCAGAAAATATAAATTAGATTTTGTAAGTTTCAACATTTGAATGAAAAACTAAATGAAATAAAATATTAGTTGCATTTTGTGTGGTGCTAATCTAAAAGCGTTTTATGATTGAGTTGGAAACGGTAACAAGCTGCTAGGAAAATTACGGGAGAAAAAATGCTATCAACAACGATTTCATTGCACAATTATTTAATAGTTGAAGATCATTTTTGCAAAATCCTGACTATTTTGATCGATAAATTCCAAAGGTCCACTCCTTCAGGGGTCCAAAACTACCGTCCATCCGTTTAGGTTTGATTTCTGGTCGCTAAAACAAAATGCTATTTTCCAGAACGCGTTCCAGGATGAGTGAATCCAGACAACGCAATGCGTTGAAGTGTCCGAAACAATGTGTCATAAAATATATCTGAAATAGTTTCCACTGGAAACGCCAGCCGAATCCCAACGACGACTACGACGTGCATTGCAAATTTTCGCTTGGATACACGCCGAGCATAGCGAAAAAGGGTGAAGTAGAATGATCGCATGTACGTGTGTTGGAAGTTTTAAACATAAAAATTCAAAACCAGTTAATTCCAGTGCCGTAAATCAAATGGCTGATGGTGCATTGATTGCGTGAAGGCTGATGAAAAGTGCACGTTTCCATTGTTGTATGTGTTGTGGTGCAATCGGGAGCCAAAGTGCCAAAGTAAAAAGGAAGGCCCGTCCCACCTCCGGTCGCGTCCGAAGCTGAATTGTTAAATCATTAGTAAATACGGCACGCCATCATTGTGAAGCTACCCGTTTTTTTTACTGCAATAACGAGAGGATTTCCGCCCCGTTTGCGAATTTGTGTCCACTGTGTATTTTTTCGCGTTACGGTCGATCGTAAATCTTTTTCCTTGACGCGTTCGGGTGTGTAGTATATGCTGAATCGCCAGGAGCCTCCCCGAAGCACACCGAGATGGCGATGGCGACGTGCCGGTGGCGTTATCGGTTGACCATTGTTTGCGGATTATTGCTGTTCCGGTCCGATCAGCCACTGGTTTATGCAAATCAACATCCACCAACGCTAGCACCGGCCAGTCAGCAGCATAATTTCGTTGACGGCTTAAATGGCGCCACCTTTGGGTTCGAAGTAAACGGTAAGGATGACATCAATTTCAATTCAAGATAATCTAATTTTCAGTACTCATTAATTTTCGTATCCCCTAAAAAGGAGTCTAATTGATTTAAAAAAGATGCCTTTCTTCTGGGTATTTTACTAATAAACATCGCTCCTTCTACTATTAAACCAGAGTGTTAATCCAAGCGTTTTCCGAATAGAGTTAATAATCAGATCAATAATTCCACAAAGGAAAACAAATAAATAAACCATAAAACCAAGCATTCGACAATCTCCTACATATCCCGTGATTCGCTTTTTGTCGTCGATTGTAGTATTTTGGGTGAAGATTGTAAATCGAACACGATTGGAGCAGTTTTTTGCAGTGACTCAACCTGATCTAAAGGTGTTTTCATCCGTTCCCCCATCAATAAAAGAGTGTACGAAGCTTTCCTAGTTCTAGAATACTGGACCGGTTTAATGACTGTTTTTTCGTCTTCACTGTTGTTTGAAACAAAAAGGAAAAACGTGTCTCCGGTGGACAGATTTATGCTTTAATAGAGCGTAATTAATTGCCAGCGTTAGGCAAAGCTGGCAACGTGCGGAGGCGCTGTGTCTTTCTCTTGGTGTTGAGTGCTAACAACCAGTTAAGCCACTTGGTAAATAAAGTGTTGGAATGTAATTCACGGTTATTTTTCATCAGCTTATTGATGGTAGTTTTTAAAGGCATATTTTTATAGGCAATCCGTATCTAATTTTTCTGGACGGAAAATGAACCTTTTTTCTTGGCGCACGCTAAATCTACGGAACCGATTCCGCCTCTAGGTGGATGGATTCGTTTGCCTGAGGTTAAACTAAATTGTACCACCGAGCTGGCCTTCTTCCGCTGGCACAAAAAAGGCGAATGCTGTCCGGATCATATTTGCATAACACATCGATTAGTGGACGAATTTTGCTTCCCATGCGTGCGCCTTCCCTGCGGGGTGATCGTCATCTTTATTTATTCATTATGTATTCTCATAGTCTTCGTTTCTTTTTTTACTATCTCTCTCTTCCACGTTCGATGAGTTTCAATACTTTTCTGGTGAGGATAGTTTTTTTTAATCGAACCGCACAAAATAGGTGCGTTATATGTTTACCTTCACGAGCACGAGCATTTATTGCGGGGTAGAAGTCGACGGAAACCGCTGGCAAGAAATGACATTTTGCCGCCCGGCCTGGTGTGGTTTGTTATCGGTTGCGTAATTAATACAAAACTGAATTAATTTACCCATGGTTCAGAGGATGTTCGGAGTGCGACACCAGGTTCGAAACTTTTTCGAAACGTACCGATCATTTCTTTGATGTTCCGGCATATATATATTTAAGGTACGAACGATCAGCCCCACAGTGAACTATCAAATTGGTATAAAACTTACCACTTCGGTCGGACGGACGGTCGATAACAGACTGATACCTCGCACTGATCAGCGGTCGATCGTCGATTGTCTGTTGATCCTATTTGATTGCAAATTAATTTCGTCTTTATTGGCGTCCCGTTGAGTTGGCGCGCAACTTTTCGGCTATTAATTAAGTTTCCTCGGTTCGGCATCGGTTGGCTTACTTTGGCTGAGCGTTGTTATCTTTTATAGGCTTTTCGGCAAAAGATTTGATGATCATTTTTATCACAGAAAAAGGAGGTGAAATTTTTTTCTCTGGTAGAGATTTTATACGCATTTTATTTTTTATTTTGCTCAATGCCGTTTATATGTATTTTTAGATGGGAAATACAAAACAGGATATGATAAAGCATATATTTGGCAGGAAGTATTAAAAGATAAAACGGGTTTCTTGAAATTCAACTTTTGATACTTCTTCGAATATGGACATTAGCTGAGTTTAATGTTTTATGCAGGATGTTTTATCTCACGTAGACAACGAGTTGTTAAATATAGATCTGGTGTTTATTTTTCTACATATTTTCCTCCCCCAAATAGAGCAATATAATCTCCATTATTACCCTTAAGCCCGCTTGTATTTGGTTTGATTAAAACACTTTTCGATTCTTAATGCACCCACATTGAGGACAGGTATAAGACCGATGAACATCGGTAGAAGCATATATTTTAAACAGCCTAGAGAAACCCCCATAGGCTTTGTTTTGATCGCGTTATAATCATGTGTTTAATAAAGCCACCGAAAAGCGCCTTACGCGGTGGATTATTTAAAGAAGCACCTGTGAATGGTTTCCAATCCTATTAGATTGCACGGAAAAGCTGGAAAGCTGCCAGCAGCCGAAAACGTTACGGCAGCATAAATTGGAAACCCATGTCGTTTGTAACGCCGAATCCGTGGAGGAGTGTTTCAACCCACACGGCCCATTGTGGGCCCGGAATCGGAATCCCACAAGCTTACGCATATTTCTTCTTCAGTTGTGTTTTCCGCCTCTATTTGGTTTGCTTTCGGAGCGCCTAATCCGGTTCCGACGACGACGAGGACATTTACATACCGCTTCGGTCGTGGACGGATAACGTATCGTCATCTTATCCGTCGGCACGGCACTCAAAACAACAAACCTTCATCATTAGGTCGCGTGAGCATAGTTTGTGATTTGCATTTGTCTTTCTTTTTCTAGAGATTTCTATGCGGCGTCGAGGAACGTTTTGCATGCGTAAGGTCATAAATATGTTTGGGGCAGGATCGGTAGGCTTGCTTTTTGGAAGGAAATTTTTGGAACATGCCATCATCTTAATATTTCGGCTCAATTTTTGTTGTTGAAGGGTTTCGAAAGAAGATTTATTTCTTTATTTATGAAACCTGAAAGTGTCCTAATGAATCGCCTTGAACCTGTTCAACTTGTAACTCTGGTTAAGAAAAGGGGGCCCCTAATGACCACCGCTAGGTAAAGCGCAATAGCCTCAGCTCGGCAGAACATAAACAACTCGAAAAACAGGTTGCATTAAGTTATCATTTATCTTAAACACCCGTCGATACAAGAGAGCCGAAGCACGCACATCTCGCGTTATGCAAATACTGGCCCGAGGCGCGCGCTAGGGAATCGGCGGCGCTAATGTACTTATCAGCTTAGTTGACAAATGAACGTCCTGCGGTGGCAGCAAGAGGGTTGAACGTGGTCGTGATCGTGATGTGTTCCGCGAGCGAGGTGCAGTTCAGCCGTCAGCAGGGTGATTAGGATGTCGCCGCAAGCGGGCGTTTGCCGCCTAATGTCCGAACCGGATCAATGAGGATGACGACCTGGATGATGGCGGATGGATGAAGGTTTGCTTAATTATGAGCTTAGAGGTTTCGCACGCAAAGCCGGCCGAGAATGATGTTGTTTGTTCAAACAATTTGTGGATGACCAATAATTATCTTTTTCTTAAATAGTGGTGAGAAACTATTTTAGTTATTATAACATAATTGGTTTTAAGAATTATTTATCCTTAAAAAAAAGTTTTGAGTTCCTTTCCATTTTCTTATTTTTATTTTATGTTTATTTCTATTTTTGATTAGAAGAAAAATAGACTCGACAGAATTTACAGATTGATCACAGCCGCGTAACGACGATCGGAAGTGATCTTTGGAATAAGATATCGGTTCTGTTGAGCAAAGTGATACTGGACTTTGAGAGAAGCACCGAAGTGTTTTAATTTAAATTTTATTTTTTTTAACTAAGTTTAAAGCTAAGGAAAATAATCACTAGCAACTCCTGAATTTATGAAACTCTGTTCTTTTTAAATCAACAATTTATTAATTGGGCACAAAAAATAAATGTGAAACACACTGACATTATCAACATTATCATTTTCATTATTATCAAAATACAACAAATTGTTTGAAATTTTAAAATTGTTGAATCTTCTTTCTGAAAACCCCGAGAACTTGTAATGCAGGTTTTCGTGAAGCTCCACGATGAATAAATTTAATAAGACTTAGAATAAAACTAGTTCTTATTGATCGTTTACAACCAATTTATTAAATTTTAGTCTAGTATTTTTATAGTAATTTTTGCAAAGTATCAAATTCAATATGCTGCAATAAACATCCTCTTTTATTTCTCCTTGGCTGATGCAAAAGATGTTGTGCCCCTTTTCAAATGTTCCTTACCATTTATGTTTGCTGTTTATTGATAGGTCCTTAAAGTTAGACGAGAATTGAACAATAGTAATAAAATTAAGCCATAAAATATACATAAGTAAACGATTTAACTCAGATTACCTCTTTTGTCTTCTGCCTAGGCAAGCCCGGCATTCGTTTACACACCAGAGAAAAGTCCGGCCCGTTCGAAGCAATCGAAGAAATGTGCATGAACGCCCATCTCGGACCGACCCGGCCAATTCTTCCGCCTCCCTGACCCTCCCTTGCCGCATATTAATGGTGCACATTTCTTTTGTTTTACTTCGGATGACACGCGTCACGTTGGCTATTGGCATGGGTTTTACATTAATAAGCCATTCATATTCCTATCGACGGCTGGACGGCCCGCCTAAGGAATGCACCCGTCCTCGTCGGAGCCGGAGTTTCGCGGTTCGCTAGCCACTTGTTTGCCGATGGTGTCGGCTTGCTGTTTTTCCCCCCGTATTTGTTATGCTGATGGTGCCCGTTCCCGGTCGGCCTGTTGCATGGTTCAGTGGAAGGTTATCGGTGTTGTCTGGCACATCGCCCATCGGCAGGAAGCGACAGTCACTCGGTTCCAGAATGTGGCCTTAAAGAGTCCGATTGGGAACGTTATTAGTGAAAAAGGAAACAAAAAGTATAAACATCTCGAGAAATAACGGTAGCCGTTTGATAAGGGCGTCAGGCATACCAGCAACCTAAAGATCGTTTGGTCATGTCGTAAAATTTGATTATAATTGTTGAGCTGCGAGACAAAATGTAGAATAAAACTAGTCTTGAGCCTTGTTTTAATATGAGGAAAAAATAAAACTACTTCTTTTCTGTCAATTAGAACCTGCCTGAAGACAGAACGATTTATTTATTCACTTACAACATAAAACCCAAACTGGTTGCGTTTGTTCATCGGCCTACGGTTCGGGTAGAAATCGACAGCTCAAACTCCCGGTGCCGACGGTGTTCGATTGGCAGCAAGAAACCTATTTGTTAAACAGGAAAATCTGGCTCCAGAGCCAACAAAAAACCCGTTGAAAGGACCGCATGCTGGGAGCTCACATGTTTGTCCGGTGCTACCGGAATTTATCACATGCCAAACTCGATGTTTTAGTGCAATCCAGTTGCAACCACCGATGCCATCAATTGGCAGATTGGAGGTTTAAATGTTATCTTCCAACACCCGGTCGAACGGGTTTCTTTCCGCCCCTTTTGCACCGATCGGATGAGAGAGTGGGTTTCGCGCAATGGATTGGTTTTTATTTTTTAAGTGAACAGATTTCTACCGATCCACGTAGGCGAACGCAAAATGCGATCGAAGCAATCCACTGAAAACGGTTGGCATTTTTGACACATCTTTAGTTGCCATTAAATTGTTGCTGCCCCGGAATGAAAGGTTGTTTGCCATTTGTCGACCATTGTCGGTGCGATGTAATCAAGTGTCAGGAGTGGAGCCTCGGGACAAAGTGGTGCAAGTAGTTGCCAACGATTTACTTGATTGAAGCAACGCGGTAAAGGACGCGGTTGCTACTTCTTGACGACGCGCGCGAAGCTTTCGCCAGCTGACAACCCACAAGGAGTAAAGCTCTGGCAGGAGTTGAAACTTTAATTAAGCTGTCAAGGAAACGGCTATGCCCGCGTAATCCAATGTGAAGCGCTTAGCTCCGGCTTAGGCTCCGACAGAATTAGGTTTCTGCGCAACATCAGCAATACTTGTTCGTTTAGTTTTCGTGTGAAGATGAAGTGTAAGGTGGGGCAAAGATGCGCTTTTTGGTGTACATTATTAAAGGGCAGTTTGATTTTGAATGAAAGTTTGCTTTTGTTTAACCCAGTTGTTGAATTTTTGTTTTAAATTGCCCATTCACAGTTGATATCAGCATGCATTTCTTTAAGTTATGCGATTCACTGATGTCATGATAATGATATGATATATTACAGTGGAATACTCAGGACAGCTGTGCAATATTTTTTGTTTCAATAGATTTTAAAGCGGTATTCTGGTCTTGAAGGTCGCAAAGTTATTTTACAGAAATATTTCGCGCTTGCAGCTTACAAGTAGCTTTTCACCTTTCTTGGATGATGTAAAATCCGAATATTCCCAATGTCACTAAACAAAAAAAAAAATTGTTGGAATAATTTAATATTTACTGAAGGGTAAAGATTAAGAAAAAGTAATATTTTGTTACTGTTGTTGAAAAATATTGCTGGACAAGTTTTGAAACATAAAATGTTGGTAACGGAACGATAGCTTAACGGATTTTCTTAAATCGGCAAGTATTTTAATCTTTTCTCAACTTTTCCCTCATTTATGTTGAAAATTACAAATTGAGGATTGATTACACAAACAAGATTTATATCATCACAATTATTCCCCCGTTTGAAATCATTTTTTTTAACGAAATGGAGTAAATTTTTCACAACAAAGTAATATTGATTTCAAGAGGCGTTAAAATTGCATAAATTCACCTCACTGTTCACTAAATTTCTTCACCCAATGAAGCCTGCTTCCCACACCGTCGATGTTCGCGTGTACGAATCGTTCCATTTACGCCGGAAACCAACCGAGGAGTAGGGTTTTATGATTGTTTACGCCACATTTTGCGGGCTGGTGACGGTCTTTTATTTACTATCGTTCTTTTTTTCTACCCTGCCCCAAACCCTCCACCCCTCCCTCCCCTTGATTTATCCACTGGAACCAAGCGGCGTGCCTCCGAGGGATCAAACACCAACGTTTCGCGGACGATTGCGCGCCGGTCGTGGTAAATCACACCTTCGGATAAAAGTCGGACCGGTCCAAACGGGCGGATGGAACAAATTACTCTTCCCAGGTCCAGAGTTTGGAACAAGCATAAAAGAAAAAAAAGCGCTTAAGCGAAACTGTGTACATAAGGGAACGCGAAATTGGGGCACGGAACGGATGGTTTAAGCTAATTTCTACGCGAAAAACCCTTCAACCGGTGGACCGCTACGGCTTGAAGGGGCCTGACACTCGTCGAGTTGAATGACGGAAATAGAAGTTGATCTCAGCTTCAACTCCTTCAGCTGACCGTGGTAGAAGTGTTGTTTTAATTGCAATTTAAGCCCGTACTTTCCAAAGTAATCCTAGGATTTCTAACCAATTTTTAATGCATAAGAAATGCGAACAAGTTTAATCTGAACTAGAGCCATTCAGCAGCCACTTTTTAGTGATAAAATTAAAAGATTATGCACGAATAAACTGGGTGAAATATTGCTTAATTGTAAGGGTTTTATGGCTTTCCAATTTATTAGTGTTGAAATTCTTATGTGGCTTTAACTGGGACGTTTACCTAATGAAGAACGTCTTTGCTTAAATTTTCATTTAAAGATAATTATTTTAATACTTTTTGAATTGATAAAACATTATTCCTATTAAGCTTTATATCAGCTCAACTTCAATAAATCATATGCTTTATAGAAATTTATGATAAGCACATTCTAGTTTAGCGGTTAATCTAACAACATTTCAGTTGAAACCCGTTCGCACTCTGGGTTTTGTAATAAGGTACACAGTGTTTCCTTTTTTTAAATAAACTAGACACAAAATAAATTGCTTCTGACACGCGTCATAACGATGGCTGCCTTTTCCTCCCCGTCATAATCCCACGACAGGATGACGCGTGGGCATGTGTTTGCGCGAAAATCATTCTACTCCGAGGCCCCCATTTATAGCTGTCACGATGAATTGGATTCATTTACGGCATTCATGTTTCCATCTGCCGGATTCGATTGTGCGACCGGCCGGCGATTGCATTAGCCACCCTTCGAGCGCCTCCAAGCGACACCCTTCTTTAACTCCACAGTCCAAGTTTTCCCCTTGTGGTGGAAGGTTTTAATCCGGCTTAAGGGCTTTGCGCGTTTTTCGGTGCATTGTAGAACATTGTGTGCGAGGTTTACTTATCGTTTTCTTTGGAATCATCCCCCCCGTCCCCGGTTCGGTACAGGTTGGTGGCTTTTTCTTTTGCGAAGGTTTACTTTTCTCTCCCACCAACCGGTGCACATTTGACAGGCGATTTATTTTAGATTTGTCTACCACCATGCGGACCACGCGAGTGTGCTGAAAACGCAGTCAGTCGCCGTCGTCGTTGGAAGTGCATCGCGCGCCACACAACGCTGTGCCGATGACGATTTTCCCACTGGGAAATGCAAAACTGCATGCGGTGCCGAAGCGCTAAAGCAAGCAAAAAACCAACAAGAACACACGACAAAAAATCTCAGGAGAAAGAATCCTTCGCAAAATCGCAAAAACACACGCTGATGTGCGTATATAGGGGTTTGTGGGGTAATACGCACCGCTGCAGGAAATCTATCTAGAAATCTAGTTTTCAATGAACTTTGCTAGTGTTTGTCGGTTTTATAAACTGATTGGTTTAGTAAGGTCTAATACGCACCAAAACAAAGAGGCAAAACGCCCCATAACAGTGACACAAAATGCACCACTCCTCAAACAACCAAATTTGGATCAATTAAAAAAGTTCTAAAACGTCCTGATATTTGACTGAAAGAATCAATGCTTTTGTAAATCAGCAGATTCCAATTGTATGATAAGAATTCGTTTTAGTTTGGTTAGATGCAGTTGATGCAGTTTGCCTCAAACTACGCATAATGCTCCCGTGAATAGCTGAACAATTTTTTTATTAAAATACGAATAAATTTGCATACTTACCGAGATTTTTATACGCAGTTTGAAGTTCTAATTCTAATTAAAAAAAACAATGTGTGATAAGTATAAAAATAATTATTTTTGCATTAGTTAATCCTTAGCGGAATGGTCAGCAAATTGACATCGCACATGTCAGACCTGATGGTTTATTTTGTTTTTTGTTTTTACTTCGCGTTTCTGTTGATGTGGAGCTATTTTAGCTCACTCTTGCAGTGAGACTACCTTTTCGCAATCAAAACGCGTTTGTTATAATAAATCGGAAATGGAGAATTTTGCCTCGGGGGTCCATATCACCCCAGCCACCCCTACGACGTGCGTTCTCCTGATGCTTATGTTTGTCGGGACGAACGTCTCCCGATGCACCGCGATAAACCGCGACGTAGACGAGGGCTCATAAATTATTTTTGTGCTTTACAAAAATAAATCCCAAACCGCATCACCGCAAGTAATCTCTTTGCTCCACCACTCACGCCACCGTCTTCCAATGCGATGAAGGGATTTCGACGTGCCGAGAACCACATGGTGACAATTGTGGTAAGATTCGTTGGGGGAAACGAGTGAGACCTGATTGTTCTGAAGTGTTTTTCTGTTGCAAACGTGTTGGCATACACACTTCCTGTTGATTTTTGGAGTTTCTTTTAATTTGGTTAGCAGATTTGAAAGCGTGCGAAATAACACCCTTTGGAACTGGAGTATGTTCCTCTTTGATGATGGCTGTGATTGTTAACGAATTAAAACAAGAAAACCTTTGATCCCGAACCATGCTTGCCGAAAAAACTTCTAAATCACAAATCTGCTCTCCCAGTGGATGGAACTTCAGTTGGCGAATGGCAACCAGATGGGATAAAAAACAAACTCATTGAACAAACTCCTACCAGGTTCCCTGGCCGCCTGGCGAACATGTGTGATAAATTAATGGTTACATTCATAAAAATATGACTCGGCGGTGTTGTTGCCCTGCAGACATAACCAACGCATAATCGTTTTTCTTCTGTCCGGGTGATGCGCAAACGGTGTGACTAATGTCACAGAGGACAGAGGATCGAGATCGTGAGACCAAGCGTCGTTACGACTTGGCGAATGGATTCACGACACTTCCGATTGTAGAATTTTCTTCTCTGTTTAGAATGTCGTTAAAAATAAACCGAGGAACGGGAAATTGCAGATTCCTTCGCGTGGTTTAAGTTTGACGAACGATCGTTTGTTTTGCTATTCATCTGCAATCGTTTGTGAGTTTATGTTGCCAATCCGTGGAATCCTAACTAATCCCGTGTTACACATGGTTCAGATTCCAAACAAAATCACAATCCGAACACACGGACAACGTGCGTGTCGCCTTTCGAGGAGGATCACCGGGAACCAGCTTGACACTTCCCTCAAGTTGATCTCTTCCACCGGTCCAGCGAAACACGTTCGCCACGGTTGTTGGTGATGGAGGTGAAGGTGGTGGTGGTTATTTATTCTCCTGAAGTTAATGACGGTTCATTAGGCGAACGCGCGTGGAGTGGCCAGTGGTTTTTTTTGTTTTGTTTTAACGCTCGATTTCAATCAGCGGTAATAAAATAAAGCGCTTCATTAAGTGCGTGATCCTGGCGCGCGATGATCGTGACGCTCGTCCAAGGGCCAAGGGCCCGTTGTGCCCTTTTTTCTTCTCTTTCGCATTCGCTTTTTTCCTTACAACGGCCACGGGATCCTGTCGCTCACGCCTCGCCGGAGATCTTCTGGGCGGAGATGTAAATTATAGGGGATGGCCAGTTTCCGTTTTGCTTTTTCTGCATTGGTGCAGCTTTTGTTCGGTTCCCGGTCCCTTAACGAGCCGGTGGTGGTGGTGAACCGACGCACGTCTCACATGTGGTGCAGTTGCAACGGGACGGAATATTGTACGCCAGTGCGTGTTCGTTTGTTTGCACTTTTCCGTTCGCATTTTTTTTTGCCGGTTCCACGCATTGCTCTCCTCGGCTCCGCGGGGTGGATTTATCTGAGTGATTTTTATTTCCCTCTGTCACCGCGCATTTCATGGGCATTGGTTTATGATGAGAATTTAATTAACCATCGGTTGGCTCGCGTGTGTGTACAATTTAAGCTGCAAAAATTTATGAGCTTTTTCAACCTGCCTGAAACGGTTAAAAAAGGCGAAACAATATTGGAAAATAAAAACCTCAAGCAAGACACACCGGAGGCATTCAGTTGCAATCAGCAGGCAATGTAATAAAGTTGTCACAGAATCACTGCACCGAAATTAATGGGAATAAGTAATAACATTATTACGATGGGTTTCACATCGAAGTCGTTAAATGGCACCGGATCTGGATATTTTTTTTTTTCGAATAACAACATTTTTTGAAAAGTTCAAAACACGAAATGAGCGAAGCGTACGTAGGTGTGTAATGAGCAAATTCCCTGTTTCGACTGAACAAGCAGACATTAACGAAACTGTTTCGCATTGACTGCTTTTTACAATTTTCATTTATCGCCCACATACGTTGTCCAGTTAATGAATGTAAAAACCATAAAATATCTGCATGCTTTAACGACGGTTGTTTTCTTCAGTGGGACTGGGAAGGAAAGGGGGGTTTCCTATAGATAATTTGGCGCTTTTTTTTAAATTAAATGTCTCACCTGAAAAACGTGTAAGAATGTGTGTGGGGCAGGAGTGCAAACTTTCTGTTTCATGGAAAAACAAATTCAGGAAAATTGATAATATTGTCGTCGGAAGCAGTGACAACAATTTGCTTACAATGTAGTAAATTAATGTGGAATTTTCAATAAAAAGTTATGTCGGGGTGAAAACATGTAACTATTAAACAAATAATGTAGCCATCTCTAAAGTGCATTGATGCAAAAATTAAATGCAATAAAAACAAAGATATCATTAAAAAATAAAAATGATTATACATGACGATTTACAATGTTAACAACCGGAAAATGTAGAACTGGAACAAAAACATATTCGACACAAAAATGTTTCGCAAACGTAACGTAAGGATATAATATTTTGGGAACACTTCGTTTTTAAATACCAATAGACATAAGAACTTCATACACAATAAGGACAAAGTAAATAGCTTTGCTAATAATATTTACCTAATGAAAAACAAAACTCTTCAAAGTACTAAGAAAGAGATTTAACTAACAGTATTCAATTGATGTGTTACCCTTAAAATGATACATTTTTATAATCATTATAGTAAAGATTTATTCTTCCCGATAATTTACTGAATTTGTTTTCGTTAAACATTACTATAACATTTATAGTATTAGTTATTCAATTTTATTGATTTAAATTTCGATTGTAAAGCGAAGTTTTCATTAAATATACTTTTTTCAATGTTCAAATAAGTATTGCATAGAACGAGTGAAGCATTTTTCTAAATATTGTAAATTTTTAAATTAAATTCAAATATACATTCAATGGCTTAATTTCGCATTCTTACGCGTTAGAATAAAAAAGTACACGCTGTCTATCGAGCGGGATGTCCTGGTGATTGGGGAATGCTTTCTTGACGAAAAACTCTTTCCCACGGTTAATGCCGTCTCGGTAGTCGGGCCGACCTCGTGCCGCTTCTTGGCGCGATTATGTCACATCGCACAGGCACGTGCAATTTGGAATCAACATACCAGCACAGGTCGGTGCTGGCTGGCTGGCTGGCTGGCGGGTTTCGCTACCCGATCAGCGATCGGACACGAGCCCCTTTTGGCCGTCGGACCGCTCCGGAGTGGCCTCGCACTTTTGTGCGTAAAAATGAACAGATAAATGGATGCAAAAGGACCACGGCTCGAGCACGGTGCACGCCGCGAAACGGTGTATAAAAGCTCATCCATATGCATGGCCACCGTATCAGTACCGACGGACAGTGCGAGAGAGTGACAGTACATCGAGCGAACGGGATTGAAGCGGGTCGGTTTCCCGTGGCCGGAAACTTGTCTTTAGCGCCTCAGGGTGAGCGGATCGTCCCGTGTTTTGTGTGTGTGTGTGTACGCGAGTAATTGGTGTACAATTATTGGTAATTTCTCATAATTTCCTGCGTGTGACACATCTCCACATGGGGTGCGCGATGCTGCTGACACTGGCGGTGGCATTGGCGGGGTGTGCCGTGGTGAAAAGTGAGGCCCAAGATGGCACCCATCTGTACCTCGAGAAGAGCCTTTCGCAGGCCATGCATGAGTGCATGGAGTATCTGCAGATACCGGCGAACCGGTACGACGATTACGCCTCCCACCGTTTCCCGTGCGATGCGGAAACGAAGTGTCTGGTACGGTGCGTCGGACTGAACCTGCGCTGGTGGAACGACACGACCGGCGTGCAGACGGCCTTGATGGCCAACTTCTTCCAGCCGGACCCAACCGACACCGACTACGCACGCCGTACAGCCAAGTGTCTCGAGCTGCGTCTGGCCCAGAGTGATCCCTCCGAGTGCTGCAGTTTGGCGTACGAAAGTTTCATGTGCTACCTGCAACACTACGGAAACTTGGTACCCTGTCCGCAGTACCTCCCGGAGGATCACTCGCGGTACGTCCGGATGGCGTACGATTGCATCAATATGCTGCAGGTTCCGGAGGTGCTTCTTCATAGCTACAGTAACGGCCTCATCCGGGATGCCCCGGAAACTCGGTGTCTTTTGCGATGCTTCTACCTTCGCTCGGGGGTCTTCAACAGTGAGACCGGATTTGATCTGAGACGGCTTTACACGCGAGACTACCAACATGCCGACGACGTGCGATACTTAGCGTCGGAGACCTACGCCAAACTTAATAATCTCCGGGCAACCGGTTGCGACGAGTGTACCGAGGTGTTCCTAGCCTACCGCGATCTACTGGGTGAGATGGGCAACGCCTACTATGAGGATGGAGTTCTACGGGATGCCGCTGTTCTCGCGCTGAAGGATGGATACTGCGACAAGCGGAACCATCACGAACCACTGAACGAGGAAAAGAAACAAAACCCTAAGAAATACCACAAGAAGACCCCTACGAAGGTACACTATCCGAAGCAAGATGAAGCTGAGGTGACGACGCGCTGTCATGAGAAGACGTACGAAGAGGCCACAACTACCCCGAAGTACTACGAACAACCAACGACTACTCCCTGTCCTGTGAAGCATCAGGAAGTGCCCGTGACTACTTACACTGAACCCACGATGACAACGCACTGTCCTCCGAAGCACCACGAGGAGCCTACAACAAATATGCCTCGTGAAGAACCTACAACGACCACCCTGGAAACCTCGACTCCGGTTGTGTTTAACTATAAACAGAGAAACTGTGAGAACTGTGGCAAAATGTTCCAACCGGGTGGTTGCAAATTTACCTGTCCAAATTGTACCAAGAGCTTCACGAAGTACGGCAGGTTCTTCTTCTAACGCTGATGCCGTCAATTATTTATTTATTTGTTTCCCATATTTTTGTTTTCTATACCTAATATTTATCCAATAAAATATGTTCGTTGACAAATCGCAACCTTCGCTTATGTTTAAAGTGTTCCGGGCATCCAATGAACCTGAACGGATGATCTTAACCTCAAACGAACGATGTTCCTCATGTGCCGTAATTGCAAGCGTTTTGCATCACAGACGTAAAACATTGCGTGCTTCAAAGGTATTAAAATGTTTAGTGTTTATTTGTTGTCGCCCAAACTCTGGTGGTATGTGGCGCGGTTTTTGCCACTTCGTGACTTCGTCACGTTCCACTGTCGATGTTTATGGAATGTTCCATACCATAGAGACATTTTTTTGTTTATACAACAAAAAGATAACATGTGAAAGCATTCCGTTAGTTAACTTTTTTGTTTATGGTCGAGAAGTAATGAAAATGTTGCAAGTAATTTATAAACGATGCAGCATATTTTTAATGATTTTTCAAAAATAAACCCAAGTTAAAGAATCATCGATCGATGACAAAAATGACAACATAAAATTACGAAGTGACCAATAATTTATTATTTGAAGACGAACAAACACTAAACGTCATTTACATCTTTTCATTTTGATTTAATAAATAAGGATCGCAACAGTTAGTAACTATTTTACAGACTATGTACTAAGTAAAGATTCAGACTATTTGGATTTTGGATTGTATGTACAGGGATAAGGTCCGTGAGGTCGCTGACCGTTCGCTCGTCCGGAGAACGTCGAGAACATGGGCTTCTGAGGGGACGGTGTCTGTGGGCTGGGGCTCACTTCTGGTGCAGGGTAGTACACCATCTGCTGCCTATGGTTAGCCGGTTGACGCTTGGCAAAGGGATCTGGTTTGAACAAATCCACCTCCGATGTTTGATAAAGTCTAGATTGCAGGACAGAGTTCAGTGGTTTGTCCTCACAGGAACAGGGTTGTTTCCGAGCGGGTTGGAAGCTCGCATGGTCCGGTGGTGGAGGATGAACAGCTACTGGAGCCTGCGATGCACAGGCTTGGCAGGGAACCTCAACCCTTTGGTATGATGCGTAGCTGTAACCCTGTTCCCGAACCGGCTCAACTTGGTCGGCACAGCCAACGCCAAGGTTCGTTAGGGCCAGCTTGGCCGCCTCGGTGATCAAGCCGGACGTGTAACCGTTCTCGCCCAATCCCGCCAGACATTCCTGGTGCGTCTGGTACACTTCCGAGCAGACATCACACCCGGACTGGCGGATGCGATCGCGACAGACTTTCGTTTCCTTGCTCAGGTAGCGTAGGTCGTCGACGGCCAAATCACGCACATAGAACCGTGGCAGCTGAACGCCCGTCTCGGAGTTGTACAGACCCGTGCGCAGATCGATGCAATGGTACATACAGCGTGTTTCGGGCACATCGGGCACGTTCCCACGACTATAGCACTGAAGCAGATCGACTGGCACCCGGAGCATGGTCAGACAGTCCAGGGCGGCCTGGGTGGCTTGTAGCTTCGTTGCCGGAACGTACTGTGGGCAGGTGACCAGATTCCCGAACTCCTTGAAATAACACTGGAACGTCTCGTACGCCTGGCAGCAACTGTTCAGCTCCCTTCCGGAGCGCATCGTCCGCTCCACGCACTCCTTGGTGCGCTTCTCGTACTGCCGATCGCCCAGCACCGGTTGGAAGAAGTTGACGATGGCCGGAAACTGCAGCCCGCACGTGTTGTTCCACCAGCGCAGATCCGTCCCGACGCAGTAGATCAGACACTTGGTTTCCTCGTCCGGTGGGAACTCGTAGGCGAGATACTGTGCCAACCGCTGTCGGGGAATGCGCAGATACTCTACGCAATCTTGCACCGACTGCAGGAAGCTCTTCTCGATGACGACCCCCTTGGTGTCGTTGGCGTGGGCTCCCATCATCACCATCGCCAGCACCACCAGCGCGTAGCTCAGCGCCATCCGTTGTCTCATGATGTCTTCCGATCCTCAGAGGTGGTTGCTGCAATTGGTCAAGTGTTACTACCGAGTGGCGCCGTGGAACACTCGCTTGTGATGTCCGGTGCAGCGTGATAAACGGTTTTTATATGGGCGTGTATCTCGCTTCCGTTCCGAGCGGTGGTGTACCGGCACGTATTGTCGTTCCTTGCCGACTGCTTGCTTGTTGAAGCCGTTTTCTCAAACATGTGATGAGGAAAAAATCAACCAACACGCCGTGTACACCGGGTGCGGATCGTGTGGAAGATCATGCGAACACGATCGTCGGTTCTTATCATCATTGGGATGTTTATAGACAAACAAACAAAAAGATCCTACACTAGGCGACCTTTCATCCCCTCAGGAGCAGTTAATCTTAGTGTCCAATCGCTCAATTTCTTCTGTTGTGGTAAATGATACACGGTCCGGTGTCGAGTTCGGCATCACGATCGGCCCAACACTGCCTAGTAAAAACATTGGAACGTGCATGATAACGATTGAACTCGACATCAAGCGATGTTTAGGGGTTTTTCTTTTACAAAAACTGTTTGAAACAAAACACTATCAGAGTCAAAACGAGCACGTCGTCTCCCAGTTTTATACTGTCCGCGTATAAATTTCCCAACTTGATGCTTTCTTTCTCCTAATTTTTTCTAAGGTAGATTACAATGTCTTGAAGGTTAAGACGCTGATCAAATAATTTATGAACTTTCATCCAATTCTTGTACGCTTTAACATAATATTGTTTAGTATCTAGAGATTATCCTCTGATGCAAACAAATGTTTTCACTGTGGGTCCAAGTAGCATCCATGATTGGATTCACCCATCATTGCTTTGAATATGTATTGTTATTCATTGTTAGTTAGATTTTTTTAGTCTTGATGCTCCGTTTTTATTCAGGTCTATTTTGCTACTAATTTGACTGTACGAATAAACAGTGTTTGTTTTTCGTTCATATTCCACAGCATTCAACTAATAGAATATTAATATTTTTAGAAACATTAACTTTATTTTCTTCCGAAATAAGCATCATTAAGTACCGTTGACTTAATTCTGATAATGAAATACTATTTTGGTTTTTAATCAACTTAAATTTATTATCTTACTTACTAAATTTATTTGGCGCTACAACCGCCTTGTGGTCTTAGTGTGACGAAGCTCCATCCGAAACCGGTTACTATCGCTCGCCAAACTGGTTCAATTCCGCTCTAAACCGTTTTTATATCTCTATTTTGGCCTACCAAGCCTCTTTACACTACGGAACAGCATAAAAAGACTTAACGGGCTGTTTCAGATTCACTGAAGACAGTAAGGACTTTATATAGCTGTAAGAGTTCGCCGTAGCTTCTCCTTCTCCATCGGTCATGGACTGTCTTGAAAGTTAATATTACATTCAAATGCTCACAGTAGCTCTCACTCGAGGGAGGCAAAGTCTCACTAGGGGAACTTCAAAGCAGAATAAACAAAAATTTAAAAAATGATGCGATGGTCCGAAAAACTCCTACAATTCACGCCAAAAAGCTCACTAATGTTAAGCAACTAGCTGTACAAAATTTATAACTCATTTTTGATGAGGTGTTGCCCGGCCACTTGGATAAACAATTCTTCGCGAATTCTTCGTGATTTTCATTTGAATTTGAAATTCTTCATTAACTGTCGATTGGTACAATGTTTGCAGTGCAGAAGGGAACGAGAAAACAAATGTTTTGGAATCCATGCCATTGCTTTTATTTTTTCTTCCTTTTATATAAAAAGTTTAAGGTTAGCTCAGGTGTTGGTTTAAATGTAAATAAATTATAGGACGATTTTTGCGTGATCTACGTCGGTCAGAATGATCTCATTTGTAAGATGAACGTGAGCAGGCTCTACAGCCACAACTGCTGCCGCGGCTATATCCACGAACTACAGGCTTGTTGTACATTCGGTCGACGGCGCCACAGCTACTGCAGGTCGATGGGCGAGCACTGGAATAGGAAAGCGCTACGGAGGGAACGACACCAGCAGCTGGCGATGGATATGGGGTTGGTGAAGAGGCTTTGTTGCCGCACACCGAGCAGGTCTGCTTTGGCACTGGAGGATGCGGCTTCGGAACGTAGACGTAGTTGGGTGGACTGGTCGGGTGGTAAGTTACCGGGCAGGGAGTGGTACATGGAACGTGCGTTGGCGGAGGATGAGGCTTATAGCAGGGCTTCTGTTCATGCGGTTCGTCGCAGCAGACGCCAAGGTTGGCTAGAGCGAGCTTGGCCGCCTCCGTGATTAGACCGGACGTGTAGCCGTTTTCGCCCAACCCCGACAGACACTCCTGGTGCGTCTGGTAGACCTCGGTGCACTTGTCACAGCCGGACTGGCGTACGCGATCCCGACATGCCTTTGTCTCCTTACTCAGGTAGCGCAGATCGTTGAAGGCAGCATCGCGTACAAAGAAGTTTGGCAAACTGATGCCGTGCTCGTGCGTGTAGAGTCCGGTACGCAAGTCGATGCAATGGTACAGACAGCGGGTCTCCGGACAATCTTCCACCTGACCACGGGCGTACACCTTGAGCAGATCCTCGGGGTACCGAAGCATCACCAAGCAGTCCAGGGCAGCCTGGGTGGCCTGGAGTTTAGTCAACCGGACGTACTGTGGGCAAGTGACCAGATTTCCGAACTCCTGGAAGTAACACTGGAATGTCTCGTACGCCTGACAGCAGCTGTTCGGGGACTGGATGGCACCAACCCGGCGATCCAGACATTCCTTCGTACGCTTCTCGTACTGCTTATCTCCCTGGACCGGCTGGAAGTAGCTCACGATGGACGGCACCTGCAGCCCGCAGGTGTTGTTCCACCAGCCGAGGTCGACGCCGACGCAAAACAGCAGACACTTGGTCTCGTCGTCCGGTGGGAACTCGTTCGAGAGGTACTGCATCAAGCGCTCCTTCGGAATCTGCAAATACTCCACGCAATCGTGCACCGACTGCAGGAAGCTCTTCTCGATGATAACTCCCTTGGTGTCGCAGCCACTGGCCAGCAGCTGCTGGGGAGCCACCAGCGCCAGAAGTACAATGACCAGCTGTCTCATGTTTGCTACTGCCGAAGTGTGTGGTGTTGTGATGGTCAGCTGCACGGTGACGTGAGCTTTTATACACAGTCCCGTGTTTACGGTGAACAACCTGCCGGGAATGGCACGTTTTGCCGTCCGTACACCAGCGTCGGTTACGCTCGTTGCTTATCACCAGAAAGAAAGCATCAAATGTCATCACCCCCGCTTATGTAATAACGTGATATAGCTGGGATCTTTTTTCGTATGCTTAGTATTGTTATATGAGCCTTTTTCTATTTACTAAAGATTAATGAGCTCCTTATGTGCTTCGCTCAAACAATACATAGTTTTCATTCAAAACCTCGCACCATTAACCAAGTCTCAGTTTTAATCCAATTTAGAGGAATCAACTCTTGGTTCCTTATTTTTTTTTGTCTTTCGAGCATAAAGTTTTTATCATTACAAACAACTCTTGTTGAGATATTTTTAGTTTATGAAATATTTTGTTTAGGCTGATTCTGGGACGTTCTCGCATGTTCTCGTTCCATTCGTTTTAGAACTGTTTTTGCTTATTTTTTTTAAATTTTAAAGTATAAACATTTGTTTGGTTTTAGTTTTTATAAATTTCGAAATGACTATTTTATAAATTAAGTTACAAATAGTTTTTTTGCGAATTTTGAGTTACAAGTTTTGAGATGGTGAAGTTTTATAAATTTCCGTAGGTTTAAGTTGTTCAGAATTTTACCTAGTTTATGTAGATATTCAGTAACCTTTAACAAAAATCATTGTTTGATTTAGACGGACATTGTACAAACTATAATGGACGACATAAAAGTTTTGTTTTATTGATGTTAGAAACCATAATGAGACTTTAAAGTTATTTAAAAGCGCATTTTATTCTATAAGGACAGTGTTAATATACAAAATGTTGAGAAATAATGTAAAAAATTATATAATAAGTATTGTTAAATTCTTGGAGGTCTGTTTTCTTCAAATACTGTCCCAACTGTGAAAATGGGGCACACCAGCTTCTGTTTAAGTGTATTTGATTGGTTGATTATTTTCCCCATAACATACTTTTCTCAACAACCTTGGATCGTATGTCGGCTACCGAGTGTATTGACGGGGCGTGTATTTGCCACATCAGCAGGGTTTGGAAAGAATGAGACGCTAATGCCGCTTGTTTAGCAAAACAACATATCCACCGACGGCATTATTTTCGCACTTTCGCTGATGGAAGTCAGATGTGGCCGCCGGTTTGGTTGATGAGTGTTTTGCTTTTCGTAAACCACCCCATCGGCGCAGGACGCGGACTGAATTCGTCGTTTCATGTGCAGACTGTAACTCCAGGGCCACTGTCACCGTCGACGGTCGACGAGCGTTAAGGGAAGGTGAACAACAAGGAATCCCGTGACACCCCGGCCTGCCTGTCTGTCTCGAAGAGGACCCGCAAGAAGTGGGACGCCAAAATTTTCGAGATGATAGATGATGGGCGTCAGAGCCGACGGAGCTGACGGAGGACACATTCTAATTTTAGCGTCCCGCGGTTGGCCGTTTCTTTTGGAACCTCGTTCCGTTTTGTGGCGCACCGGGGACGCTTTTCGCATCCCATCCGGTTGGATGGATATAGCGTTACCAACGATAATAATCGCGCGTCGTACAATCGCACCCCGAGGCGGCGGCTCGTAAGCTGTGAACATTTGATTCGGGGAGAGATTTGCGACACGAGCCGGCGCTACCATAACAAACAAAGGTTCGGTAAATAAACACGCAGAGTTTATGGTTCAAACATTTTTCTTTGGCCTCTACGCTTAATTTAAAATCCACATTAAAACTGTTATTCCCGATAGAATATAATATAAAATGTATTCAGCTATCAACGTGTATTGCTAACGAAGCAGCAATTTCCTTAGAGAACTATATTTCGTTGATGACCTTTTTGTTTGAAATTATCAAACATTATTTGATATAAAAAAAAAAAATTAATTGGAAAAAGCAATTGTTCTACAAAAATATTATTTTATTCGACCCAAATTTTCAGGTTTTCGAGGAGTCGACCATAACGAAAAAATAGTCAACATACAACTAATGATTTACCGTTGTTTGTAACGGAAAAAGAAAAAAAAGGCTTAGTAAAATTGTTTTAGTATTTGTATCTCATCATATTGCTTTGTGTGAAAATGACTAATAAATCGAGTTGCTTAAATTTTCACTCATTTCTATACTTCTTCCGTTATGTTCTAGAAATGATTGATCAAATTCGTCGATATTTTTATAACTCTCTCCCTTTAATTTGCCACATCTACAATTTTCTTCTTTCTTTTCAACATTGAAAACGTTTCTCTAGGAAAGTCAAGCAGAAACATCGTCTTGCTCCATCCTTTTATCTTATCTGCGCAGGATGTCGCAAAAGTAAAACGCTAGACGTGATGGGCAAGTCAAAAACAACCACGATTGTCCGTCGTGTGACAATGGTTTGACCTACCTCAAACACAGCGTTTCCACAGCGATGATGGAGTGGAAAACATTAAACCTGGTAATCTGAAACCGGTACCGAAAAACTACGCGGTGAGGTAATACGGTAAGGCACGAGCTGGTGCAGACATGTGACTTAGATTCCGGTGATATTTACCATGTTGGGTTATGTTTTCGGGGACTCCCTCCAGACGGACGTGTCGATGCCGACAATGCATGTGTCTTATCGTTCGTTGAATGGCGTTTTGTGCCACGAAAAGCAAAACTTCGGTTATAGGAGCCTAAGAGTCTGAAGTTACACCTTTCCGTTCATGTTCAACATGATGTTCTTCTGTATGTAGAGATGGGTCTAACATATAGGATACAGTAGAAAATAGGAACATCGCTTGCCTAAAACGACTACAAACTGTCACACAAAAAGGTTGTTGTGGGTAGACCCATCATAAATCTAACATTGCCTCAACTCGCACACACACCGTATTATTCGTAAAAAATCGAAACCGGTGCACAATCGGGTGAGAAAAGGCCACGATCTTTCAAAGCCATCACCAACGCCATGGTCTGCCTGTGTGTTGATGCTCATAATTGATTCGGTGTGCGTAGGATCCCCCTCGCATCCCTCCTCTGATGTGTATGATACCTTTGGGAAGGGATTTAACAGGGCAGAATTTGCATAATAAATTTCCACCTTTTCGCGCAAACTGCCTCCTCGAACCGCGAACTTGGCGAGGGTTTCGCTTCAGCTCCGCTTTTCGGCCCACGCAATGGTGTCTCACGCGACGACTGCAACCGATCGACCTGCATCTCGATGGTGCATCGTTCCACAGCAAAGACCCGGCAGGGGGCAGCAGCGCTATACTGGTTCTGCCCTCTTGCCGCGTTTAATTCATTATCTTTCATCTGCGCCTGTCATGTTGCTTTATCTTTTCGACTTGTTAAGCACTTTCCGATCTTCTCTCCCGTGTCTAATCCGGTTTCTTGTCCCTTCCTTTTCAGATGGCTTCACGTGCTGCACCGAGGTCCAGGGATCCTGCAAGGCGGCCTGCGAGAATGTAAGTTCTCCTTTCAGACAACGTTCGTATCAATCAAACTCTCCGAAGGCTCCGAACTCCTGGTCCATGTCCCCGCGGGTTTGACCTCCATCTACTGCGGTGCTATCCTGTAGCACGAGCAGCAACAGCAGCTGTTGGTTCGACCCACTGCTGAGTTCTCGGACGGACTCCAAAATCCCAACCCCTTAGACACCCTCACCGTATCACAAACCGTACCACGTATGATCGCATAAGATACGGGGAACTCAGCCAGGAGTTGGGCAGGAACATGCCATCAACGATCCCGACATCGATCGTTTCCCTCTCCACCTCTACTCGCTAGTGCGGTCATGCGATATACGACTTACTTAAGACATACGTACATATTTCAACCGCACGGAGTTCTTGGCCTGTCTTAGGTCTACCAGGCTCTTGTCTGACTCCCCACGCCACTCCAGATCCAGACGGACCTTGGCGGTGTCGGAATCATTATCGCGAATAGCCATCTGTCATTTTATTAATTTTCAAAACCGAATCCCTCCCCGCCCACCGCAACCAGCGACATCCCCCCAACCAGGGCGTCCCTTCACATGGGTGAATTTTGTTTTAAATTCCAGTTTTACGAACGTGAATGCAAATTAATACGCTCGAATATTGGCTGCTGCTGGGTGCTTTCGTGTGAATTGAATCGGGTAGGAATGGGTGGAATATTGAAATGAACTGGCAAGACGAGGAACAAACGAAAAAAAAAGAGAGAACCGTACACAATTTGATTGTTCCCCTACTACGAAGATTCCAAAACCCTCAAACCAGGGACAATCAAACGGAAACTGCGCACTCTTCCCAGAAGACGCGTATATGAATATGAATATGATTTATTTCGGTGTCTGTAGACTGCCGGGGAGTTGCGCGTTCCGGGGAATTCAAAAGAACTTCCTGCATACATGGTGATGTACCATGTGAAACTTTGCTGTAGTTTATCTTTTTTCTTTTTCTTGTTGCCACCACACGAGACAACATTGGCAACGAATGTGTTACCAACCAGAAGGGGTAGCCACGGCAGTTTTCGGGCGGATTATCTTGATCTTCCCCCACGGTTTGTCTTTCCTGCACTCCCGGTGTCCAAAAAAAACCAGCCCAATAATTGAATGCTTCGCGGGACATTTCGGGCTGCGTCTCAACCTCGCAAGGTGGGAGTGTCATTTGAATATTCGGCGGCAAAGTCATCAACGTTATTAATTTTTAAGCCCGCACACTTATGATTGCGTGAGCACGTTGGATATCGTTTCCAATAACTTTAACGGCACACATTCATCATTTTTAAAACGTCACTGGAGAAGTCTCTCGCTCTGTCTGGTAGGTGATAGAAATATTTATTTTAAATCACCATTTTAGTCAACTCTTTATATGCCGTTTTGCTAGCTTAGCCAGTTTTTATTTTTTTACGAACCCTATATGGTAATCATGTTCAATCGCTTTCTTCCGTCCAACGTTGGACGTTTATTGCCTCCATAAGCCGGGATTATTTTGTTAATTGAACAATAAATTATGTCTCTTCGATTAAGGCTCTTTTTTAAGTTAGCTAGCAAGAATTTATGGAAACGTTTTTCCCATCCGGTACAGGTAGATTGTAACAAACCAAATATCATCAATAAAGTTTTAGGCATCATTATTTTTAGTAAAGCGATGGTCGATGCTAAGCCTTATTTATGTTGCACTAAAACAGATAATGCTAACAAATGTATACTAAATAAGTTTATCTTATCCAACCAGACATGTTTTCCTTTAGACGTTTCGCAATAACAAAAAAGTCGTATTTAAAAAATCGAACATCGGACGACTGATCACAATTCGAGATTGAGTTTTTATTTCCCACTCGGTTTTGTCCAACAATTCGATTTGCTTATCCTAAAATGGTCCGTTTTTTTTACTGCAAATGTGAACCATTTGTCAAGCGGAATGAAGTCGGGCAAAAATTCGACGCGAATCCGGCAAAAATGTCTTCTCCGAAGGTCCAGATCGTGCTTTGCGGTTTAGTTTGGAAAGGATCGGAAGAGGCAAAACGATTTCGCTACGACGCTACGACAGTTTCTAAGTCTTTTTGGAGTGCTTTTTGTGTCACCATCCGCACACGATTGTCGGCAGAATCTTCCTCACGCCATCGATGATAAATTATTAAACATAATTTTAACCCTCTCTTGACTCATTTTTGGGGGGCTTTCATCGAAGCTTCTCATCTCATTCCAGAATCAGCCAACTGTTTACCAATCCTTTAGTTATGCATTTTGTTTGCTACTTTTTTTTCTATTCCTTTTTCTATTCAGTAACGTCCTGTTTGTGAGATTTAGTTGTTGTTTTGATTTCCCACTGCTTTGTTGACAAAACGGATTTTCCCCCAGGTTTTTTTCTTATTATTCTGAAACCTTTTTTACCGACAAGTTAAGGATCCATCGTGGTTGAGGATAGAGGAAAAAAAGACGTTAAAGAAATCGGTTAGAAAAAACCACCGAAATACGAGTCGGCCCCGGGGTGGGAAAAAAGGAGGACCCGATAAGAATCGTTTGTTTTGAATAACTTTGAATTTTAATTGGTGACCGTTTTGGGCCGTGGCGTCGGAAGGTCGATTTTTGTACGAGGTGCGCTTAGGCTTGCACAATTAGTTGAGCTGACAGCGGCGACGAAATTCGATAGCCTTTCCACCGACAGGGAGGTTTGTGAGAGGTGCGGAAGCACCGGTTCCTGTCCACTTCGATTGGGGTCCCGTTTTTTCCCAAATAGGCTACGTTTTGGGTCAGATTATTATTATAACGCTTTTTTATCTACACTGGGTTATTTATCTGAATCTTGGGCACCTGACGGAAAGACTTGCGAAAGGAAAGAACTTGAAAAAACAAGCGTCCAAAGAAGAACGTACGCCTGGTGTAATTGATATGTATGCTAAGTTAAATGGTCCGTTCGTTTTCGCTTACGATTGCAAACCGTTGTATCTAGATGCGGTCGGTGTATATCGCGCCATGGTACCATTTTAGCACGGATTTGCTTTCTCCAGTGCTTTTTTGATGCTCTGAAACATTGAACGCAAACCAACATACCTCGCGCGGGATGAAAATTGATTCATTAACGCATTCTTCAAACCCATTTCCCTTTTCGAACCGTGGCAAACACATCGTCGCGTTCCCGTCGTCAGCCGGTTCGGGCGAACTGGGCGAACCTGCGATAACTTACATCCTCCAAGAGTTGACCGCAAATTGACCGCATCAGGTCCAACGTGGGCCGAAATCACCGGCCGCCAGTTGCAACCGCGAAACGATGGGCGAAACGTGAAAACGCTCCCGATGACGGTTTAATGGTGCAGCTACCAATTAATTAACACATGCCGACGATCCGCGCCGTCCGTGTTCCATCCGGACGAACAGATCCAGGACGATGCTGGCCGTCCGTCCGTTCCCGAGCGGAATGCAATTAGTCACTGACGACGACGCCGACGACGTCGAGGACGAGAAATGGTCTATGCGTTCATGGTGTCGCCTACGAAAACCGGTTCACCATCGGGTTTTGGATTAATTATGCCCAAAGAGAAAACGCAGCCAACGAAAAAATATAAAATAACCCGTTCAAGGTTGTACGAGTCGACGCAAAATAAATATTACCGTTGAATTTATGGTGATGCGTGCGTTCAAGGTTTAAGTAATAAAATCCCAAATCTAGTTCGTACGAGCCCGTGGGTATATTTTTAATAATTATTACCCCCCTGTATCATTGTCCTCCAGGGTGAGATTCCGGTTGTTATAAAAATTTATGACTGCGTAACACAAAGATTGTTTGTTTATAGAATCCTCTTATTGTGCAAATTATTCAATAAAAAAATGAGTTTCAGGTTTTCGAAATCAAACTAGGGTCAACATACGACATCTGATCGAACTCTGGTTACTGAAGAAATTACAGGGAAAATTAATGGAAAAGATTCAAATCAAAACCTTTTTCCACCAAAAAACCTTAATACGGTTTAAAACAATAAAATCACGTGGAAATAATTAAACAACACATTTTTTTAAAGTAAATTTAATCGAATGCATTGAATACGGTTGAAATAATAAAATCACGTGAAAATAATCATACAGCACTTTTTTTAAGTGAATTTAATCGAATGAAAACATTTATTAAAAAAAATGAAGAAATACTGGTAATGAGACCACAAAACGTAGCAAAACATACATGAGAATACAATATCTTAACACGTTGACTGCCATGGCTATCATTTTTGGTAGCGAGTTTTCATTAGTTTTAAAAAGTTTTTTGCCTCATAAATATATGAAAATGCTACAAAAAATTATAGATAATATTAAAAACTAATTCCCTGGGAAGGATAGACTTTGCCTGGATGTCGAAAAGCGACTGTTAATGAATTTTATGAAC
>KE525318.1:563535-583799 GCA_000441895.2 Anopheles sinensis | reverse complement strand
AAATAATTAAACAACACATTTTTTTAAAGTAAATTTAATCGAATGCATTGAATACGGTTGAAATAATAAGATCACGCGGAAATAATCACACAGCACTTTTTTTAAGTAAATTTATTGGAATGAAAACATTTATTGAAAAAAATGAAGAAATACTGGTAATGAGACCATAATACGTAGCAAAACAAACATGAGAATACATTATCTTATAAGAGTAAAAATAAAAACTAAATGAAAACTGAAGTTACTTAAATTGTATCTAAGTATAAACTGAAACACATTTAAAAGCAACAAACGCAAACACAAATGATCTTGAAAAGCTTTAAAAGTCAATAACTATAAATAGAAGATTTAAAGATAGAAGATTTTGAACATTCCTACACCAATTTAAATTAAACGGTTGCAGAACAGTCTCAAACAGCAGGAAGATGTAAATAGGTTTCTCAATGTTCTTTATTAATGTTTGAAATTAGTAATGCTTTGAACTTTGTATTTGAATGCAATTAATATTTTCAAACTTATGAAACGTGTAACTTATGCTTAATTGTATGCTTGCTTGCTTACTTAACTTATAGAAGAACTTATACTACAAGACTTTGATATTTTAGTTACCAGAAGAATTTGAAATACTGCTTTAAAACTTCTTGGAGCCAATGTAGCGCAAAGGGTTTATTGATTCTCACTTGATTTCTTTTCTGTCCCGACAATGTAACAAGAACATGAATGCCGCTTGGACAGGCAGTAAAACTAAACGATCGGCAATCGACGCATATTGCAAAGGCACATCCAGTGAGGACCTCAGCCGGACCCGGGCTGTGCAAAGTGTAGATGTTTGCCGTCTTTGTTTTTTTCTCCTCTTCTCAGACTGCGTTCCATTCCATCGATCTTTGCTGTCGTTGTCACCCGTTGTGCGTGTGGAAGAGGCAAACTGTCCACCCAGTCGCTGCAATTACTGTTTGCCGTTGGCAAATCGATAAATCAAACCTCCGCTCCCGCGCTCCCGCTCGACGCAGGGTTCCGTCTCCGATCAGGTGCGATCTAGGTTGGGTCACTGCGTCCCGGCACATCGACAACGAGGCTAGTTAAAGATCGTTCGCCAGCCGAAAGAGGAGCACACTCGCATATCGACGCAGCATGTCCAGCGGAAAGCGGTCACAACCATCAGTCAGTCGGCGCATCGTTATCGCGAGTACGATCGGGCCCTTGCTGTGGCTGGCAACACTGTCGGCGTCCGGTACTAAATCACGTCCGGTATCGACCGGGATCGGTGCGGATTTCGTTGCAATTCGGACGGTTCCGAATCGGACCCTGCTCTGTTGGGCCATAAAGCTGTCCCCGACGGCGTACGTCGCCGATGCCGCCTGTGTCCGGCGATATCGCAAGCACCAAATTGCGATGATTTATGGTGACGGTGTCCCGCGTGAGCCCGAACTCGCCCGTTTGTGGAGCAGGTTGGTGAGCCTACGGACACCCCGGTGTCGCCACGATGTACCCTCGCTGGCCCTGGTCACTGCCCCGGCCGGTAGCAATCGGTCCAGCCTGGGCGAGACGGTACGGAACTTCATTGCCGCCTACGGAATAGCACGCGAGTCCGAGAATGTTTGTCGCGAGTGCGAGATCCTTGCAATTCGTCGTGTGCTGCCCTGTCCGATGGTCGAGCCTGGGACGGTGGTACTCTACAACGACTGTCGCAAACAGGTGCCGTATGGGGTCGCGGAGTTCGAAGTCGTAATCTTTCCTTGCATCCCTTGCAACTCTCCACACCTATCCACACACGTCCATTTGCAGATCGAAGCCATCGAGCGCGCGGCCATGAATAGACAAACGGCGGAACTGGATGGCTGGACGTGGCAGCTACGGCGAACTCTACAGAAGACGTTGTACGCACGCCTGGAGGAGCGAGGCAGGCAGCAGCTAGAGTGGCTCAAGTTTATCACCTCGACACGCCGCTGAAGCGGTCCCGGGAACACTACCACCGGTGTCGGTGGTCATTATACGTTTTTCGCATAAAATGTTGCAGCTCCGTAGGATAGGGTGCATAAAAATACGCTGTGTGCATGCTCGTCTTTCGTGGGGTTGTTCTTGTCCGAGGTGCGGGGGCGCCGTGGGAGCTCTCTTCCTCCCTCTCCCACCATAAGGATCACTGTTTGCCTGAAGACAGGTGGAGAGGCTCTCAAACGGTACGGGGTTTTATGGCACGAGAATTAAGACGGCGGAATTAATGCCGGTTAGTTGAATGTTGACGGCTTTTCAAATCACTTTACGGCCCGGACTATAAAGACTGACTTCGGATGGAGGCTACCTTAGCGAATGGAGAATCCCCCGGTATTTAACACCGATGGCCCGAACCCATCCGGTGGGTAGAAACTTGCAAATTATCACAGATTTTCTAGGGATTGGTTTTATATCTTCGCCAATGCGTGTTCGACTTTTATCCTAACCTACCTCTAAACTCCTTGTGCCCTTGCGTTCGCCATGACTTGCTCGGTATTACAGCTCCCGCTCGAAGCTGCTTACCATTTTGCGCACGAATAATTCATAAAAGCTGGCCCGTTCGGCTACCAGGCTACTGTTGGCGAACCCGTACGACAGTATTCCGGCGAGTCGTCCATCGCGTGCCACCACACCAGCCCCCGCTAGACCCTGGTCGGGGAAGAAAAAGGGAGACTTTTAATTCACATTCCTTTGATGGCTGTTGGCTGTCCACTCACATCGAGATTGTTACGGTCGATCGATCGATATTTCCCGGCGGGCTGTAGACAAATCTGCTTTGCGCAATCGAACGCACCATACTCTGCCAGGCACTCGGAACACTGTTGCACTAACACCGGGGTTATAACTTTACGGCTACGACCCGACGGAGACGATATTCCAACCAGTGTGAGACGTTCTCCAACGGTGACGTCGTGGACTGCCCAGTTTGACACTTGGTTACTCCGACTACAGCCTACTTGGATCAGGCCGATGTTGTTGCTAAGGAAATGGTGACTTGGATGTGGCTGAAACTTTTTCACCTGATACCTTTGAGGATGCATTGATGTGGAGTCAGGGTGTAAGACCACAGAATAGTTTTGGATTAAGTTCGTCTCCCGGATGCATGCAGCAGGGATAATAAATGCATCGGAAGTGACACTTAGGGCGTTGCAAAGATGTTTGCCATCGTAAACGACTGAACCAATGTTTGGAATCCCGATAAAATTCGCAACGGAGAGCTTCACAATTACCAGACTGCAGAGGATGGCTCCTAAAGCAACAAAATCCATCGTTTATCGAGGATTGATCGAGAGGAACTGTCGCCTAGGACACCGATTGATCGTGTCTTTATAACCCAAACCGTTTGACATTGTTGTACTGACTCACAAGCATTTGTCTTCCTCTCTGTTTCGTCCTTCCTGCTGCCATAGCTGTCACTGGCACGCATCGCCTCCGAACCGGGCTCCCGGGAGGCCAAGCTGGCGGACGTGCGCAAGTACTGCCCACTGCAGCAGCAGGCCCCATTCTGGCAGTGCATGAACGAGACGCTCGCAGCGATCCAGCGCGGTGCGGCGTGGCCAGGTCGGGTCTGCTGCCCGCTGGCGATGTCCGTCAGGTGTCAGAACGTGTGCGCCACGGGGTCATCGCGGGACGAGCTGGTGGCCGGATGCCGGGCGAGCGATGAACAGAGCCTCTTCGGGTGTCTGAAGCGCCAGGAAGATGGCCATCGGTGCTGTAGCAGTGCGCGGACATCGGAGTGTGTACACGCGTGCAGCGAGGTGTTCCAGCGCTACCGAACACCATCGAAGGCCCAGCGGGAGGAAGTACTAGCCGCCTGTCGGACCAACAACAGCAACGTGATGCAGTGCATCAAGGGATTCATCGATGTGACCTTCACGCCGAACCTGAAGCGCTGTAAGTGACACCACCTGACAAGGCGTGTGGCGACCCTTTTCTATTTCACCCCTGCCCTCTTAACGCTCTCTTATGCAGATGTGCCCTGCTGTGACAGTTCACCGGAGCCCAAGTGCCGGAAGGTATGCCGGGAGACGCTCACCGCCGGCGGCCCAGACTCGGAACCGTACACGGTCGAGGAGATCATAGACCTGCTGCAGCACCGGGGTGGCTGCGGGGCGCTGATGCCCACGCTGCCCCTCTGGAAGTGCTTCATCGAGGCGGACAAGCAGCGGACGGCCGGGCAGCAGGTCAACTCGAACGAGGTGTCACGTATCAACCAGATCGGCATGGACTCGGCCAAGCAGCACTGCTGTATGAAGGCCGAATCGCTCCGCTGTCGGCTCCTCTGCTCGACGACCTTCGCCAACGAGTGGACGTTGGACGACCTGGAGCAGGAGTGTCTGGGGGCGCCCGAGGAGCACGCCCTCCGCCAGTGCATCGACGAAGGTAAGGTGTGCGAGGTGCCGGGGCTACCGGATACCGAACGGCTACGCTGCAGTGCGGTCGTTCACTGAACTCCGTGCGAGTTCCCTCGTCAGTTTTTTCGGGGGTACACGCAATTAAAATGCGAATCATCCGATCGTCCCCTTTCGTACCGTCCTTTTATGAACCTTTGTGTGCGTGTGTGATTTATCCTCTGTTGTGATTTTGTTTATTATTTTTTTATATAACTAAAAGGAAATAATATACACTCATGCATGAAAACAGTTTACGTTCAATTGTGTTTTATTTCGCGCTGAGGAAGATTAACTGCATGTAATATGGACGTAGAAGTAAAGAAGGTATAACGTGCACGAGATGAACATTCTTACGTTGCTGGAAGGATATTCCATTTCTAGATGTTTGTGACTCAAGTATTTCAATGATCAATGGTCTGTTTAGAGCCGGAATTAATCGTGTAAGGAAACCTCTTATTCAACTTTTTTTGCACTTATAAGAATTCCTTAATTCTTGCCCCTTCGCATTTTTTGACGAATACTAATAACTTTTCTAAGGAACATTTCTGTTTTTGCAATCATTCAAAGTTGTTAGTAGATATTTGAGAGATAAATTTATTATGAAGGACGTGACATAAAATCGCGTCAGGGGTTCGTGTATAGTGCAGATCTTCTTCTTATGTGGCTCAACATCCCCAAGTGGGACTAGGCCTCTCTCCGTAGAGAGTTACTGTGACCGAGAGACGGTAATATTATAGATCGGTGGTCAGCCGTTCGTAATACCGGGGGGTGCCAGACTCGGGATTCGATCCCACACCTACGGCGTGGTGTTTTCTTGCGCTACCACTGCGCCATTGGCACCCCCATAGTGCAGATCATCCATCTTAAAAATCGATGTAGATTTTACGACAAACCTATGAGCCTTTCGGTAACCTTGATCAGGTCCTTTTCTGTTTAGATAAACGAATATCTAATCAGGGTATTGTGATCGTCCTCCTACGAAGTTACCTGCATGAAGCGCTTGTGAATTGCTTATATTTCTACTCATTATGTATTTTGAACATCATTCTTGATATCATATCACCCATTTGGATTAAATTCGTCAACAACTTGATAATCATATAATCAATTGGAAAAAACGCAGAATATCCTAGACAAGCTATTTGAAAGTACGCTAGCCTAGCTATTAGCCTAGCCTATAAGCTATTTATAACTTTTCCTAAATCGTTTGCCTCACTCCTTTTGGAAATGATTTCGTAACTCATTTTGGACATAATTTGACGCGCATCCCACTCTTCCGCAACGTTCCCTACGAGGCTCCGAAAGGCTATCAACCCAAACCATGTTTCTGCTTTGCTCCCTTTTCCCACCGGTCACCGGTCGTTGCAGTGGACGAACCGTGCGAGCTCGGGTGCGACGGGCTGTCGTTCTGCAGTAACTTCAACAACCGGCCGACGGAGCTGTTCCGCAGCTGCCGGGCGCAGTCGGACATGGCGGCCCGGAGCGACGTACGGCAGTGGCGCCAGCAGGGTTACATCCCGTTCCCGGGCGGTGTCCAGCTGCCGATCCGCAACCAGACCGAGTGTTCGTTCGAGATCTGGCGCTCGATCGCGTGTGCCGCGCAGATCAAACCGTGCACCAAGGACTACCACACGAACCACATCTGCCGGCAGGACTGCGCGGAGGTGCTGAAGAACTGCGTCGACTGGATGCGCATGCCGGAGGGTCACTCGGTGTCGTCCCTGTGCCAGCGTCTGTCACCGCAGAACAGCTCCATGCCGTGCATCTCGATGGGCACGTTCCAGCTGGGTGTTCCGGCCGGTGGATCCGGTTCGCTCGTGATGCCATCGATGGCGGCGGGGGACACTCGGGAGGCGACGGGTGAAGTTGCGTTAGTGTCACCTTGTAAGGGAAATCCGTGCAATTCGACTCAGGTGTGCGTTGCCAACCGGGACGGTACGTACGGGTATCGGTGTGTCGACGGATGTCCGCTGGGTGAGGCGTCGTCCTACCTGGTTCCGGTTGGGACGTTCGTGCGCATCCCGGTGTCGGTGACGCAGAAGGGTTGCCTAAAGGTGTGCCGCTGCGGTGAGTCGGGCCGGATCGAGAAGTGTCAGCCACTTCCGTGCATCAGCTACAACGCGTGCAGTCTGGCCGGGCGTCGCTTTCCGCATCTCTCGCACTTCTACGTCGAGTGCAACGTGTGCAGCTGTTACGCCGAGGAGATCACCTGCACCAAGAGACAGTGCCGCGTGCCGGGACTGACGGAGGATCGTGCCTTTACCACTCTACCCTGCAACTGTCCGCCACACTACGTGCCGGTCTGTGGTCGAAACGGGAACACCTACCCATCGGCTTGTGTGGCCAAGTGTGCCGGACTGTCGGATGACGACATCCAGTTTGGGCCGTGCCGGGCGAGAAACGGCTGCTATCAGGTCGATTGTGGACCGCTGAGTGTTTGCCTTCCCGAGTGGAACGTTTGCCTCTCGGCGATGCACAAACCGTGTCCGCAGTATCGATGTGGTAAGAACACTCCTTCTCGCCATTTGATAAACTCCCTGACTTCAACTCCTACGTTTGTTTATCCACAGTGAACCATACTTCCACGAATTGCTCCTCGATCACCGACATCCGCGATACGGATCTCGTGTACCACGCGAACCTCTGCGAAATGGTACAGGCGGGGGCCACCTACGCCTATCAGGAGAAGTACCGGAAGCACTGCGATACGTCCCCACGTCGGAAACAGGTGTGCGCCGTTAACGGGATCACCTACCGGAGTGAGTGTGAAGCATGGAGCGACTACTCCACCGTTGACTACAATGGTCCCTGCCAGGAGGTTGGCCTCATCAACCCCCAACTCGAGGCACGCTGTTCCTCGGTCAAATGTCCGAAGCGAAAATCGCTCGGTTGCAACCCCGTTCTTCCTCCGGGTGCCTGTTGTCCCGTGTGTGGCACCGCCATCCGGATCGTGTACTCTCGCAAGCAGATCGACCGTGGCCTGTACGCATTGAAAGGCACCTCGACGGAGTACCTCACGCTCCGGTCGATCCTTCGCTCACTCGAGGCACTCCTGCAGACGGTCGAATGTCGACTGGCCGGTCAGCTGACGTTCGAGAACGACATCTACGTGATCGTGGAGACGCTGGTGAAGAATCCATCTCGGTTGCAGACGCAAATATGCGCCCGGGAAGCCGAACGGCTCGTGACGCTCGTACGAACCCAGAGCCACCGGATCACGAGTGAGCTAAATCTGAGTGCGCTGACGGTGGCCACACTGGCAACGGCCGGGAATGCCGGTCGCACGCTGTACAGTAGCTTAGTGGTAGTAGTAGTAGCAGCAGCATTAGGATATTTGGTCGGCGGTGCCAGCAGGCACTAACGACACTGAGGTGAATTCGCATGTGCCAAACTATAGGATGTTTAGGTTAGGACTGCACGGAGGACTTGCTCGGGCGGCTCGTATCCCACGCAGGAAGTGTTTGTCTGTGATAGTTTACGCTCCTTTGTTTTCTTTTAATTTAATCCGCAATTCTACGTTCAGTTCGTCGAGTTCGTTGCCAAAGCATAAAACCACTAGAAATGAGAGAGACACATGATGGCAGAATACTCTCTACGCTCTAGTCTAGTAAAGAATGAGCCAGCAATATCAGCAATAGTGCCAATGTGCTTCCATAGAGCAAGTTGAAAGACATTGTAAGGTTTTTTAGACTATAAATAAACAATACAGTTTAAAAATAAATTAAGCAAAATACGTCAACAAGATTTATACTTCATAAAGGAAGAAAGTAAATAACGTTGTAGTTGAAGTAAGGTAAGTGTGCCCTTCATATATTGATTTAGACAAATTCATAAGAACAAGATAGTTTTTCCAAGAGTGGAACGCACAATTTGAATTTGTCCTTTGCAATACCATGCTATCATGTTTAATTTTCTTTATTTCTGAAGTTTTGATATTCATTGTAAATTTTTTCAATTTGTTATTCGATCTTTGGAACTTTATACGTAAAGGCATGCTTGTATATGAAATCATCTGTCCCTGTGTCGTGGTCATAGCACATAAGTTCAATCTCCTTTGTTTCCACTTCATCCTTCCACTCGCTAATTTTTCTCATTTTTAAATTTCTAACAGTATCGTTTCGCCCTCTTTTCGTTTTTCGTATTAGCGTAAAACTAGCTTGATAAATAATCGTTTTTATTAAATGAACTTTTATAATTAAAATTTTTGTGATAATTATTTTGAAACGAATTTAAAAACACTGCAATACAGGTGAATTATTCCAGGCAAACACTGTATTTCCATCAGCAGCATGCATTGGTACACTTGCTTTGTATGCTTAGGGCAATCGTCGCATTCATTTGAATATGATCTTTCCAGCATACACAAGATCTTCCACAAACGAACGGAAAAACAAACAGACAATGGAGATGAAGAATCTTGCGATCATTTTTCAATATTTGCATTACCAACGTGTCTCTGTTTACTCGAAGGAGGAAGAAAAAGTCCACACACAACGCCTAAGACTTAGCATTTTTTATTGAGAGTTCATACAAAAAATTCATACACAAGAAAAACACACTAAAACGGAAACCATCCCGTATGGTTTCCGAAGGGAACTTGCCCCTTTCCATTTCACATCAACACGTACGTGGCGTCGGTGGTAAGGCCACAGTTGTTGTCCTTGACCGCCATCAGCGCGTACCCATCGTTACCCCAGTGGTTCGACCACGAGTTCTTGATCAGCCAGTAGTCCTGGCCGTTCAGCTTGCCGTACCCGACGGCCAGCACAGCATGATCGAGCCCGTCCAGGTTGTTCTTGCACTCCGGCTCGTAGTACACGCCGTTCGAGTAGAAGCTGAACGACTTGTGGCCCGCATCGATGGCGATCGACAGTGGTCCATGCTTGAACAGTGCCACCTTAAACGCGTCCGCATCACCGGACGTCACGTTCACCCAGCCGGTGATCGGTGCGTAGAGCGTCATGTTCTGCACGTGACAGTATCCATCCTGCCCGAGGTAGCCACCGTATTCGTCCTCCATCGGGACGCCACCGACCTCCATCATCCACTGGTACGCCCGGAAGTCCTCACCACCGTCGCACCCGTTGTTGCCGTAGCCCCAGGAGCAATCGATCAACGCCTGCTGCGAGAAGCGCACCAACTTTTGCGTCTTGCGGAAGTACGCACCCTCGATGTGGCCGATCGTACCGAACGACCAGCACGATCCACACACGGATTGATCCTTCACCGGCGTTACCGCACCACTGATGCGCCAGTCCCAGGTGTCGGGCAGATCGTCGAGATAGTCCTTCGGGTCGTAAGGGAACGGACGCCCACCGTTGTTCACGCCGGACGAGCGGAATCCACGCAACGCTTTTATCTCGTCCTCGGTCCGATCGGTTAGATGGTTCACGGCCACCGAGAAGCCCCGGTTGGCACGGTTGTGCGAGTGAATGAAGCGCAGATTCTGGCGGAACACGTTCAGACGCTTTTCGTGTTCCAGCTCGTTGACGTACGATTTCTTGTGCTTGTTCTTAAACCGACCGAATTCGTCATGCAGATGCTCCTCCGAGCGTGGATGAATGAACTCCTGCATCGGGTTGAAGGTGGCATAGTGGCCATTACCGGGACCAGGGAAGCCAACACACGGATCGCCTAAATGGAGAAGAGAAACAAGCGATTAGATCATGATGCATTAATTTTAACTTCCTTTCCTCCGAAAATAAACTCACTCAGTTTAACCTCGAACACATCCTCCGGAATATCCTCATGATCGTACGAGTCGTAGTCGAGATAGTAGTGATCGTAGTGCGAACCGAGCAGCGTGTTGTAGCCCTTCATTTCGTAGCGTACCGGAATCGGCATGCGGGCGGCCGGATACTTCGGTGACTTGACGTACCGCACCCACAGCTTGTAGACGTTGCGCTTCTGGCCGATGACCTCGGTCAGCCCGAACATATCGCACTGATAACCGGAACACTCCTCGGTACCTGATAAGCGGAAGGGCACACATTAGTCACCGTGAAAGACCCCCCTCCAGTTCCTGGAATCATCGGTCCACTTACCGAGCAGCGTAAAGTCCTTCACGTACGGCAGGATGCCCTGCACCTCGATGGCGTTATCGGTCGTTCCGTTGACCTGCAGGCAGGTCTCTTTGTTCATCTGGTCCTTCGTGCTGACCGGTGCCAGCTTCAGGCTAACGCCGAAGTCGCCCTGCTTCGTGAGCTGGTAGGTCTTGACCATTCCGCCGTAGTAGTCGATGCGCGATCGGCCATTCTTTTTGTCGTACCAGGCGTAGAACGGTTCGTTGATTTCGGCGTACGGAATGGTCAGCACGCCACTCACGGCGTACACCTCCGGCCATTTCGGGGGCTTTGTGGCAAGTGCTGAAGTGGTGAAAGGCGAACAACGGGAAGGTAGATGTTAACATGTCACGGCATTTACAACATACAATTTATTATATTCTTTGGAAAAGCAAAGTAGAAATTGGAAACACACTGTAATTTTTCTGAAACGTCCATTTTATGTTCTCCTCAAGTTCATGACCTCAAAGGTAAAATGGTGGTCGTTTGGAGAACGAGATCCATTTTGTATGGTGTTGGAAAAAAGGCTGGTAATACCCGAAACGCAAAAACGTCTCAAACACTTTCGAGAAGCACCACAAATTGATTTCGGGTTAACGGAACGACGTTAAACCTCCTTTTTGCTGTGGCGTAAATAGGAACAGAACCATCGTCAACAACCATGTCGGGTCATCGAGGGTCAACCCAAGCGTCCGATAAGTGGATGCTGGTGCTGGTGAGCCCGTTTGTCCAACAAAAGCGAGATCAACTCGAGACGATTAATATGTTTTCCCGGTGGCGATTCTGGTACGCGTCCTTACTGTGAATTACTTACCACTTGCCGCAAGGCAGCTTAACACTAGCAACAGGAACTTCATCACAAAACGCAGTTAAACGAAACACTTAAAACACTAATTCCACCCCGGAACGGAACTGGCAGAACCTCAAACTAAAACGCCCTTCCTGCTTGGCCGTGCCAGCACAACTGATCCGATGCCGATGGGCCGTTTCGTTAAAAACCTTCGTAATGAACACACGCCCGGACCGTAATGCCGAGTTCGTGTGCAACGGAACCGAGAATCAGAATACAAAGGCGCAATATTCGCGCCGTCCCATTCTTCCGTCGGTGGAATTGATTTAAAAGCATCACGTTAGATTAGCGAAGCGTGGGGCTCGAAAAGGGAAAAGGGTCATTTCGTTGGATGTTTCTAACGGCTGATCGATTCGAAATGCACGCAACCAAAAATCAGAAGGGACCAGCTTCATCCATCATTTAAAAAAAAACTTCTCAGCAGGCGGTGAGTCGTAAAAATCGGGATTCTTTTCTTCCAGTTCTTATAAACCTTTTCCTAATGGTTCATTTTCTCTTGCCCATTGGAAAACGAAATATGAAGCCGGTTTTGCTTGTTCCTTCTTTCGTGGGCCCTTTCATTCCACGTCCACGCACGTGTTACACAGTGCTGACTGGAGGATTAAAGTTGATTTCGTTTGCCGATGGTCGAACGGTTACGTGAAACATGAGAAACGATTGAATCAGCTGTGGCCAGGTATAGGAACAAAACGAAGCATAAAAGAAATCACAACAAAGGGCAGTAACTTTATGTTGAAGTCAAACTAAAAATATGTTTGAAGTAAAATAGATAATTTACAGGTCACGTTTGGGGTTTTCTTGTTGTTATATTATGAGCTGTTTATTATTAATTTTCTTTCTTTGATACATATTTTTTTAATTACACTTATGCAAGTCGTATTTTTTAATCCAATTCATCGACCTATTTGTATTTCTAATAAATTAAAAATACAGACCACTGAAAGGGTTGAATTACAATACAAGATGCTACTAAATATAACTGCTTATTTTATGCTAAATTATATTTCTTAACCATTTTTCTCTCTACAAATTTAAAAGGGTCGTGAAATAAGCATACAATTTGAACATGTAAGACATTTCCACCACCAAGGCAAAGCTATGCAGCTTTTTAATCAAATTAGACCTGCTAGTTTTAACTTCCCAGAGTCGATATCGGCCATGTTGGTCGATATAGCATGATCGAGTTTATAAATTCATACCTGAGTTCAGTATAAAAACCTCAAACCAGACTAACGTGTTAATTATTTCGGATGGTATTTAAGAAATTATCTGTTATGGGACTCTAGTGAATAAGCTTTTAAAGAGTATTTTACAATTGCATAAAGCAACATTTGATGAGTAAGATATTTTCTTCACCAAACGCGTATGTTGATTTATTAATCGTAAAAATACTACCATTTACATACACTCTAAGCAACTTGCTCTGCCACCGCGTCCTCAAATGGTTCGTTTGGTAATTTAGCGGAGTTCTAAAAGAGACCAAAAATAAACATCATTTTGAGGAAAATGGAATCAGTTTTAGTTAACTCTATTTGTCTTACCAGCTTTCTCGAACGGTTTTCCAGCACGTTGTACGCAAAGTGTCCGATACGGAGGGCAGCCGGAAGCGCCACACCCTGCATCCGGTAGAAAAACTTTGCTTTTTCATTCGCGTCCCGAATGGGATGGGCCGCCGAGATCGTACACCGCCCGAGAAGGCCCGTCGAGCCCATCATCGGACCCTTGCTGATGTCGAGATGATCACCAACGCGGTACACCGTCACCTGGCCATTGTTCCCTGCGGCCACGCTCGGAATCTGCTCGCGCTTGAACGGATTATCGCTGAACATTTCCACCGCCAAATCGCTGCTCACGTCCAGCCGCTCGATGGGTAGGTCTTTCTGGGAAAGTTTTATCATTTCGATCGAAAGAGCCCGCAGTTCCGGCACGGTTGGGTTCCAGTGTTCCTGTGCGAGCACGATGTCGTGCACGAAACTGCCAGATTTTACTAAAATGAGGAAGAACGTGAGGTCACTGAAGGTAAAAGGTATCGGTCCGAAACACTTACTGTTTGGTTTGGGGAAACTGTGCAGATAGAGACCCGCTTCCGGTTTAAAGCTCGCTTGCAGAACGGCCCCCAGTAGAAAGGAGCAGGATCGCCAAAACACTTTGTTTGCCAGATGTGGTTCGGGTGAGGTGAAGTTTAGCAACTGAAGGGTGCACGAGTCTCGCAGCGGCCGTCGCATATCCCAGGGTGTTTTGTTGTCCAGCAGAGCCAAAGCCGATTGGCGACAGTATTTTTCTCCAATATCTGTGGGCAATGTTGAAAAACAAAACTAAGAATCGTTCTGCACTGGTTCGCTTCTCCGTCAACAAACTTACGCCGGGCACAATCGTACGGTGTGGAAAGTTCTCGGTTCATTATGAGCGTTGTGTCGTTCGGTAGGCCAAGATATCGCACCTCTATTTTCTCAATGCGGCCAACATTTTCCCGCTGCCGTCGTTGCTCTTCGGAAAACAGTTCGCTGGCTTTTGTTGATACTTGCGATGATACCGAAAAATGCTCTGCAATGCAAAAGATGTAGGAGTTCTTTAACCGGTTGTAACCACTTCCCCCACTAGCAGTGTCTTACTTTTCACTATATGACGTAGTTGAATAACAGGACACCTCATTTTACCGATGTTTAGCGACATTTTTGGTGAATTTTAAAGAGAAAATGGTATTTTAATGTTTTCCGCGTGCCGGGTTCAGACTTATGTCACATTTGTTTTGATTACAAGAATCAAGGTGTTACTAAGCAATGCAGGTTGAACTGTTGTTGACATTTAGTTGAGGGTATCGTGAAGACCTTTGCATTATAAACCGTGATATTTTCAATTTCAAATCTTTCAAGAAATCACTTTTGAGGATGCGCAAAACATAATAAACTAAATATTACATACATCAGAAACCTATTCCGAGCTCAAACTACATTGTTTCTAAGCGTGTATTTGCTCAACCTGCGTTTAACGAACGTGGGCAAATGTGCGACACGAAAGTTTACGACAAAATACACTAGAGGGCGTTTACGATATTCAAGTTTGAACTAAACCGTTAATGCCGATAACGTGTGCAAAAGAAGATTGCTGTGTAAATTATTTTACTTTGTTTTCGTAATTTTATGCACAACATAAACTGACAACAAACAGGATAGATTTTTTCATGAACAATTAAAAATAAACCGACCATTTAAAATTCATTAATCCATTGTTTTTGGACTGTGTTTTTGTATTGGCGCAGTAAATATCAACTGGAAAGAGAAACATTAAAAATAAGCAAAAACTTGTGCTGATGTAGTTATTATGCCCATTTTGCTAGTTTTTTACCTGGGAATGAATCGGTACTTATAGCAAACATTTAAGGGAATAAATGCTAGTGGATTTTCCAGTTCTACTATCTGCTTGCGTCTCGCATCCTAGCTCTAGAAACGTGGCAGTCATCGGGATGCATTAAATGAGGGGGTCAATTTGCTGCCTCTTTCAAGTTAAATACATTCAGTTATAAACATAATATCCTACGCTCCGGATAAACAAACTCACTGACCATACCTTTCGAGGCACACGCACAGACACTAAACGGTCAACAGATACGGCCATGCGTGCGTAATTATATCCTTTTCGCCAACCGGACTGCACGCTGGACGGGATGACCGTGCGACGTGGCGTGGGTTGGAAAGTGTTCGTTATTTGTTGATAAATAAAACACATTCAGAAAGGATGTGCAACCGAGGGCTGCATGAAGCTCGCCAGAATAATATAATATGGCGGCGGTGCAGTCCGTGAGCCGCGTGGCTGAATGTGGCGCCAGTTATTTTCCACAAATGGCACTTCGGCCAGTGCCTTTTTGCTCGGAGCTCGGACAAACGCAAATACTTACGCCGCGCAGCCTATTTTCAATAAGTACACTCGCGAATCACTAGCTCACCGACGGGCTGGCGTTTGCCCGGATGTGGTGGTATTAAATGGACCACCGTGGACGTTCGCAAATTTATGTACGGTTTGGAGATATCGATCCTTTTATTTTTGTAGCTCTTTACTTCAGCTGGACACCAGCCACCACAGGTCCGAATTATAACGTCACCTATTGGACGTGAGAAGTCATATCCCAAAATCCAAAAGCACTGCTTGCAAACAGGTTTAGATAAACGCATACCCTTGCAGGGTTAGATTTTAAGTTCTACACCTATACTTCTGATGTTTGCTTGCCGTACTGTTGTATAAGTTATTTATACAATAATTTAATCACCATATTTAATCACCAATGAATTTTGCAACATTCGTTTCTCTGGTTTCTGGTGAAAACTTTTTCGGAAATTTAAATTTTTGTGGTACAGGAAAAAGTGTTGATCACCGAACGGATGAGTTAGTCTGCAGGCGTACAGGTGCAAACGATAGCTGCCTCTGGTAAACTCTTCGGATGCGGAAGCTCTAACTCCAGTCCACCACTCCCTGTAGTGGTTTAGAAGATTTTTATTATCCTCATGGCACGCAGACCACAACTATCGTTCAATGGGGCTGCACTTTGGCATGATTAGTGGCCTTTTCGGTGGTTTCCACCGGAAGCGCATGTTCGTTAGGGTGCGTAGGCCAAAAATAGTGTCGATGGTCATCCAGAATCGAATGGATTTTTTCCCGCCACATTTATTTGAACGCCTATTAAACGAGGATTTTCGAGTGTTTCTATACTTCGAGCCACTGTTCAGCCATTTGCCTGGAATGGTTAGGGACCAACGGGCTACCAAGGGGAAGTATATTCATTTACCGAACTGCAAGTAAATTTACGCTACTCACGAACGGAGTGATTATTTTGGCGGATTGTGGAGTGAATTTGGTGGTCAGCTTTTAGAAGAGGCGTTCAAATCCACGCTAAGCTGCCGGTTGCGATCGATCGATGGGGCAGAACACATTGCCTAAACTCCTGTTACAGCTTTGAGGGGTGGGTAATGGAAATTCTAGCACATATTTAACATGCGTTCGTCATTCACCAAAATGGGCGGAAAAAGGGCTATAGGAATGCACTTTAAAATGCAAGTGTATTACATTTCGCTTCAGTGCATCGTGCATAGTTGAACAGACCAGGAATGATAAAGTAGCTCACATTGATGTAAATTTGAAATTGAAATAGATCGAAGCTCCATCGGTTCTTCGCTGTGTGTTACATTTGTTTTTCATTCCAGTATTTTTTGTTGTTTCACTAATTGATGTTTAAAATGGTTGTAATATCAATTAAAAATGTATTATAGAGAGGATGTTAAAACAGCTCAAGAAAAAATAAAAGAAGGGTTTGTTTAGTGTCGCTTTAGAGCAGTAGACACGTGCGTTATCTACAGTCTCGATATGTGTGGAGGTAAACAAACTGAAGGAAGTGATAGTCCCTTTTAACAGCTGTAGATGCTTGAATGTGACAAAATTTTCCATGCAACGACGATGAGGAATGTTACGGCGAATAATAAACTACGTAATTATAAATGTTCTTTATAGTTCTTGATGTATCTACTGGAACCGAATTCAGTTCGATTCTGCCCATGTACGGAACCTCGGAACAGTACGATAAGTACGTCACCAAAAACTTGCTTCTTCTTTCTACTGACTAATTCAAGTCGCAATTTCGCTCGAATATTTGGACACCCCCCATCAGTTTTTGAATGTACTCACTTCCAATTTTAAATTGGCTTGGTTTTATCAAACCTTTTTTTGTGAAGCTTCATACGAAGTGTGTGTGTATCTTATTGCAAATCCTCTTTTTATTTTTCAATTGTGGTTTTTAAAACGATATGAAGATTTTGTTCCTTAAATTTATGTCTCTCCATGAAAGGCTAAAAGCTATACCCTTGCTATCTTTCAAAACGAGACAGATTATAGGGCTTTTAAATGTATCATCAGAATGCATCAGATAAGTATTAATGGAAAAACAAAACCAGACATGGTGTACCTTCTGGAAAGATCGTGAATTTGTTGTTCACCTCGTGCCCAAGGCTAGTGATATTACCTCAAACTTGTTTAACGCTAGCAAACTGCATCAAACCTTCCAATAAAACCTTTATGAGGGAGAATAGTAAATAATTGGAAGTGTAACGGTGGTCAGTTGGGGGTGAAAATATACTTCCTTCTTGGCCCCAATCGATGTCACGTCTATTCCGTAAGATTACTCAGTTTCCCGAAAGTGTTGCCTACACAATGAACAGTGAATCGAAGAGAAACTAAATAATAATTCAACACACTTCCTTTCCAATAATGTAGTTTCATTTTTATTGCCAATTGTTAAAACACTGTGTTGTTTTTGATGAACGAAATCACGCTGCTCGACGGAATGCGCACAAAAACACCAGGGAGTACTATTGAACAGCCGCTTATAACAAAAGATGCTATCCCGAACAACCGGTTGTTGCATACGAGAGGCCCGCCGCTATCACCTTGGCACATACTGGTACCTTCCTTCATCGCACATATAATTCTGCAAATATGGAAACAAAAACGAATGTAGTTATCTGTAAAATAAATAAGAGCAGGAGGCACATTGCCGACACTTTATAAACTTACGTTTGCATGTCGAAGGATGGGCCAAGGTATTTTGATTTGCAAAGTTCTTGTGTTAGTAGCTGCAAGCCCACGTACTGTAAAACAGTTGCTGGTTTCAAATCTTTCATTCTGCCCCATCCTAAAGCGTAGCACCAAGTAGGGCTGCTGGACGATATAGCTAGCTCCGTTTCTTGAAGGCGTATCGGAGCAACATTTGTGTAGCCAGTGAATGAAAGAGCTATGGTTATGACTGCTACATCATTTTGCTTTGTATCGTCATTATGATCGGGATGAATAATATAAGAGGCGACTGTGAATGTCGTTCCTCCTCTGGTTGTTTCGTTGCTGCCTGCTCTCAATGATAGCTGGAAAAGTTTAAGCGCATTTTCCAGTGGTTCACATCTCAATCAGTTGTTTTAATCGTTTCTTACCAAGTAAGCAGGTGGATATTGGGAAAGGCAGTGAGCGGCAGTTACAGCGTTTTTGGATGAAATAATACTAGCACCGCAAATAAAGTACCCAGCATATTGCAAAGCCGCCATAAAGTGAAAGCTCTGAATTGGTACAGACACTCCGTTGACAATCCTTCCAGAAGGGGTTCCTTTATTGGCGCCGGATTCGGTTCGATTCTGCCCATGGACGGTGCCACAGAGCAGTACGAACAGCACGACACCAAGCACTTGCTGCATCTTTCTACTGACTGAAGAATGCGCAGATTTTGCTCAAATATAAAGGGGGCAGCGTGAACCATTATTAGTTATTTACCAGATGTTTTGTTATATACCGATAATGTACAGTGGACGTTTTCCTATGTACGTGAAGAGTAATGTTTACAGACATTTCGTCTCACTTTAGAATTGTTTTCGTATTTAGTGATTTGAACATTCGTTGAGACACATTTCGTGTGATTTGGTTCTAACAATAAAACAACGTCCGTAATGTCAAAAGAAATAATAAAATACATAAATAAATATAGTTTTAACATCTTTGTCGTTCATATTTGCTTAGTTTTTATTTTTCTTGTAATATTTGTTCGTGTGTTCGATTTACAAAGGTTCACTCTCTAGAATAATTTAATTTGATTCATACAGACTTCAGGCTCTGTGACACCTCCTAAACACTCTATTTTTACACTTACGTGAGACCATATACCCACTTTGCCACATATAAGACACGCTTTACCTCGCGAAGTCTACATATGATGAAGTTGGTGTGTGTTACATGGGATACACTCTGTTCTTACAAAACCTGCTCGTGAGTTGTACACTTCTTGTCTTATCAAAACAATGTGGATTGTGGAGTGTTCGTATGTATACAGCGTTTATCGTTTCTAGAACGAGCGGGAGAGCGGGTTGCACGATAAAGAACTGATTGTGAAACAAAACGAGGTTTAATAATATGATGATGACCCTTGAAAAACCATTAAAACGTAAATTTTGGATGTGTAACACTTCTCGAATTTTCTTTGAACTATTTTTATTCCACCGGTTTGGTTCAAATCGAACTACCATTTACTTAACACTTAAATGGTTTTTATCATAAAATGGTAAAAATTGTGTGTACGAAACAATGAGTTGTTTTTGTCAATATTTATCGAACCAATCGGAAAATACTTCATTATATTCCTTTTAAGCCACAGACACGTGAATGATTGCATGTATCGGATATAACTGTTTGTTTTACATGTCATTACGAACTTTGGGACAAAACCAAATCTTGGTGCGTGTTGAGCCGTCTGTGTTACAATCTTCACTTTATTCAGTCGGCAGAAAGATAAAATAAGTGTTTGTTTGCGTGCTTGTCGTATTGTTCGTATTGACCATGGAACGAATCTTATCGAAAAAATTACCATTAAGGGAATACCTTCTGGAACAATTGTTAATGGTACATCTGTGTCAATTTAAAAAAGGCTTTTAATACACTTCAAACTTATTACAGATCATATTGAGGACAGGCAGGAGCAAACATTACGCTGGGGGTGTGATGCTCCTAGGCAGCTCCTTAATTCTTAATCAAAATACGATCCAAACACTAGCACCGCAAATAAAGTACCCAGCATATTGCAAAGCCGCCATAAAGTGAAAGCTCTGAATTGGTACAGACACTCCGTTGACAATCCTTCCAGAAGGGGTTCCTTTATTGGCGCCGGATTCGGTTCGATTCTGCCCATGGACGGTGCCACAGAGCAGTACGAACAGCACGACACCAAGCACTTGCTGCATCTTTCTACTGACTGAAGAATGCGCAGATTTTGCTCAAATATAAAGGGGGCAGCGTGAACCATTATTAGTTATTTACCAGATGTTTTGTTATATACCGATAATGTACAGTGGACGTTTTCCTATGTACGTGAAGAGTAATGTTTACAGACATTTCGTCTCACTTTAGAATTGTTTTCGTATTTAGTGATTTGAACATTCGTTGAGACAC